>UCOK01000183.1:0-20815 GCA_900474325.1 Synergus umbraculus | reverse complement strand
CTCTTCTGCACGTTCTTGAAATCACTTCAAATTCTTTATAATCACTTTAAGTCTCATAAAATTCTTTAAGGTCTCTTCAAAATCTCTTCATATTATTTAAAATCACTTAAAATATCATGAAATCCTATAAAAATCTCTTAAAGTATCTTGAAGGTCCTTGAAATTTTTTTTATTTATTTAAAATCTCTTAAAATCCTATAAATCATTTTATTTATCTTATAAACGCTTAAACTTCCAAAATATCATTTGAAATCCCGTGAAATTTCTTAAAAATTATTAAACTCTTCTGCACGTTCTTGAAATCACTTCAAATTCTTTATAATCACTTTAAGTCTCATAAAATTCTTTAAGGTCTCTTCAAAATCTCTTCATATTATTTAAAATCACTTAAAATATCATGAAATCCTATAAAAATCTCTTAAAGTATCTTGAAGGTCCTTGAAATTTTTTTTATTTATTTAAAATCTCTTAAAATCCTATAAATCATTTTATTTATCTTATAAACGCTTAAACTTCCAAAATATCATTTGAAATCCCGTGAAATTTCTTAAAAATTATTAAACTCTTCTGCACGTTCTTGAAATCACTTCAAATTCTTTATAATCACTTTAAGTCTCATAAAATTCTTTAAGGTCTCTTCAAAATCTCTTCATATTATTTAAAATCACTTAAAATATCATGAAATCCTATAAAAATCTCTTAAAGTATCTTGAAGGTCCTTGAAATTTTTTTTATTTATTTAAAATCTCTTAAAATCCTATAAATCATTTTATTTATCTTATAAACGCTTAAACTTCCAAAATATCATTTGAAATCCCGTGAAATTTCTTAAAAATTATTAAACTCTTCTGCACGTTCTTGAAATCACTTCAAATTCTTTATAATCACTTTAAGTCTCATAAAATTCTTTAAGGTCTCTTCAAAATCTCTTCATATTATTTAAAATCACTTAAAATATCATGAAATCCTATAAAAATCTCTTAAAGTATCTTGAAGGTCCTTGAAATTTTTTTTATTTATTTAAAATCTCTTAAAATCCTATAAATCATTTTATTTATCTTATAAACGCTTAAACTTCCAAAATATCATTTGAAATCCCGTGAAATTTCTTAAAAATTATTAAACTCTTCTGCACGTTCTTGAAATCACTTCAAATTCTTTATAATCACTTTAAGTCTCATAAAATTCTTTAAGGTCTCTTCAAAATCTCTTCATATTATTTAAAATCACTTAAAATATCATGAAATCCTATAAAAATCTCTTAAAGTATCTTGAAGGTCCTTGAAATTTTTTTTATTTATTTAAAATCTCTTAAAATCCTATAAATCATTTTATTTATCTTATAAACGCTTAAACTTCCAAAATATCATTTGAAATCCCGTGAAATTTCTTAAAAATTATTAAACTCTTCTGCACGTTCTTGAAATCACTTCAAATTCTTTATAATCACTTTAAGTCTCATAAAATTCTTTAAGGTCTCTTCAAAATCTCTTCATATTATTTAAAATCACTTAAAATATCATGAAATCCTATAAAAATCTCTTAAAGTATCTTGAAGGTCCTTGAAATTTTTTTTATTTATTTAAAATCTCTTAAAATCCTATAAATCATTTTATTTATCTTATAAACGCTTAAACTTCCAAAATATCATTTGAAATCCCGTGAAATTTCTTAAAAATTATTAAACTCTTCTGCATTTTTTTGAAATCCTGTGAAATTTCTTTAAAATTATTAAACTCCTCTACATGTTTTTGAAACCACTTCAAATTCTTTAAAATCGTTAAAAAGCTTTTGAAATTTCCTAAAATCACTTAAAATCTCATAAAATCTTTTAAAGTCTCTTCAAAATCTCATTAAATTATTTAAAATCCCTTAAAATATCTTTCGCAACCTATTTCTTACCTATTTTTATTAAAAAACTACTTTTTTTATGATAAGAGGGCCCTTATATTTATAAGCGGGAAAATACAGTAATTTCCAAGGAATTTCAAGGGGAATATTTAGTAAACACCTTGAAAATGAGCCAATCTGTTTTGGTCAGATTAATTCTTCTCTGATTATATATATGTATACATATATAAATATTGAATCAAAGTTATAAATTAAAAGTTATATAAAATTTGGATGCATTAAAGGACATAATGTTTCGATCCAGTTTGAATTAACAAAAATCTCAAAGCCCTTCCCTTTCCTTTCAAATGACCTAACAGTACTATACTCGTATTTTATAATGCAACATGCAGCTCATTCATTATTCATGGACCGCTCAAACTCGCACATACGAGAAAGCATGCAGTTTGACGAGGTGAAAATTCGAAGGTCAATCATTCAAAAGATAACGGATAAATGCTTCTTTAAAGTCATCTTAATTAGCCTCGGCACGATTGCTGTGCACAAATACAAGCGAGTGTAGATTTCATGCTTAAGATTGCGAGATTTGTTTACATTGACCCGCAATTCGCAGCTAACTGTTGTTTCCTCCTTATGACACAAACAGATTTACCTTTCGTTCAATAATCTTTGCACCTTTTAATTAGGTCTAACTATTCTTACGAAATATTTCCTAAGAATAGTTACTTCTTTTTAGGCACTTCCTTCTAAGTTATTTTTATTTAATTTCTGACTTCTTTTCAAAAAAAAATTCAATTCGTGGAATTATTCACCATTTACCTGATATTTTTTTTGATATTTATCACATCTGCTGTGACAAAAAGCAAACTTCTTATGTAAACGTAGATTTTCTAACAATTTTTTAAACCTCAACTGTTGACCCAGAATCACAAATTAAATATTTGTAATTTTAAATTGCGCTAATATTCCTTTTTGTACAATTTTGGTTCAAGAATTTGACGTATTCAAATAAAACTCATTAGCAAGTAAAATAATGATGAATCGTCATCTGAAAAAGTTGTTTTTCAAGTACGCAGTGCTGAATAAATTTGCTGATAAGAAATCGGATTCGATAATGAAAATGTCATTAGTATTGTAAAATATGAAGATGTTCCTTGAAGGAGTAGAATAATTGCTTTCGAGAATTGATAGTTCATTTATCGGTTGGCGTAGTGCATCCGGTATAGACGTCACGAATGCTATCGATTCGTGCACTTTTTCCGGTATCATCATCATTATCATTATTATCATCATCATGATCGTTCTGAATATTAGCTTCTATAACGGGTATCATCTTTTTCTTTGTTTTGGAAACATATAGCGAAGTCGTGAGTCGCACGGCAAAAGCCATAATTTCCATTTCCCATCGTCCTTGATAGACCCGCAAGTGATCGGACGACATTCCAGCCAAGTCGATTAACTATAACGCGAGACTGTTGCTTCAGCACGTTACAAGTTGCGAGTTTACCGCAATTTAACCCAGTGGCAGTATAGGTGCCTGCCTTAGCAGCGCTTAGCTGAAAGGCTTTATCTCTATACATACCTGGTACCTGTAAACTCTTGATCTATACTTTCATAGTTGATACTTCAGACTTTTAGAGTCTAGCGATCCATCGATTCTGGTTTGATGCACGCGACTCAAGTAGAACTGAATTACATCCGCAATTAAAACGTACATTCCATACGTTAAGTAAAGATCAGAACTTTCAGTTCAAAGTGATCATACTAACCAGATTTATCGCTTACTCAAATTAACTACTTGACTAGATAATTATACTCTTGCTTTGAATCAGAGACTGATGTCTGGTCAGTGTTCTTCTAAAATAAAACTAGATAGACTCAAAAAAAAAGGATATATTATGATATATTATGAGATCAGACGTTTCTTTAACAGAGGGTCTATTTGTCCAGCTTTTTCAGGTAAATTCTGGATATTACTGTTTGAAAGAGACAATGACTCATTACGGAAACGATAAGGAGGGAGTACTCTCGTAAATGCGTTTTCAAATGACTTTTTATCATTTCGCAATTAGACCACAAAATGAAACGGTTTCCTGTCTGAAATTATCTTGCGGGATTACTAAATTAACAAATTTCATTTCATTTCCAGCAATGGCAGCACTTAAATCGTATGACTAATGAGAATGCTATATTTTTTTGCCTTCAGGTTCGCTTAGAAAGCATTGGAGCAGAGGATATCGTGGACAGGAATCCTCGCTTAATCTTAGGTCTAATCTGGACGATAATTTTGAGGTTTCAAATTCAGGAAATTGAAATTGATGTCGACGAGGAAAATGAGAGTAGTGAAAAGAAGTCGGCCAAAGATGCCCTTCTTCTCTGGTGTCAGAGGAAAACAAATGGATATCCAGGAGTCAATATTCAAGACTTTAGTGGTAAGTAAATTTTACAGAAATTTTTGTCTATTGTATTAAAATTCAGGCTAAAATTTCGGGAAAGAAAGAATTTAATTTAAGAACCATAAAAAAAATAAAAAAACATTAAAAATAAATTTCTATTTTTTAGGGTCCTGGAGGAGTGGACTTGGATTCAACGCTCTTATCCACGCGCACAGGCCAGACCTCATCAACTGGTCAGAGCTACAGCAAAACAAACACATTGACAATCTCAACCATGCGTTTGACGTGGCCAACACAGAGCTGGGGATTCCACGTTTACTCGACGCCGAAGACGTGGACACAGCGAGGCCTGATGAAAAATCGGTCATCACCTACGTGGCGTCCTATTATCACACCTTCGCCAAGCTGAAGAACGAAATAAAGAGCGGGAAAAGAATCGCAAATATCGTCGGCCAAATGATGGACGCTGACAAAATGAAAGTTCACTATGAGAAGCTAACATCAGATCTCTTAGAGTGGATTAAGCTGAAAATCAAAGTTCTGGAAAACAGGGACTTCCCAAATTCCCTCGAAGGAATACAGCGCGAGCTTCTTGCTTTTAAGCAATACCGAACAGTTGAAAAGCCTCCAAAATATAAGGAGCGATCAGAAATAGAAGCGCTTTATTTCCACATAAATACGCAATTAAAGTCATTAAATCAGCCGGCTTTCATACCACAAGAAGGTCAGTTGGTGAATGATATCGAGAGAAATTGGGTTGAACTAGAGCGATCCGAGCACCGAAGAGAAGTTGCCTTGCGTACAGAACTTCTTCGACATGAGAGACTGGAACAATTAAACTACAAATTCGAAAAGAAGAGTGTCCTTCGAGAAGGTTATCTCAAAGAAATGATCCAGGTTTTGTCAGATCCAAGGTACGGTAGCAATCTCACACAAGTGGACGCGACAGTAAAGAAACACGAGGCGATCAGCGCAGACATCTTAGCAAGGGAGGAACGGTTTCACGACTTAACGAACATGGCTGATGAACTAGTCAGAGAAAATTACCATGGATTAGAAAGAGTTCGAGTCAGAGAGCAGGAGGTTTTGCAGAGGTGGAAGGAGCTCTTAGCGCTGCTTGATCACCATAAAGCCAACCTCGCCGCTCTCTGCTCGCTCATGAGTCTCATGAGGGAAATAGACACGACTCTGGCCACAATTTTGGAGTTGCAACTCAACTTCCAAAGTACTGATGTTGGACCTCATCTTCTGGGAGTGGAGGATTTACTTCAAAAACACAGTCTCCACGAGTTGCAAGTAACGGCCCTCGGGGAAAGCCAGAGGCGACTTGGAAGGCAAGCCGCTCAATATCTCAACGAGCCTATGAGCAAAGAAGTACCGATGCTGAAAGGAAAATTAGAGCATTTGAATCTCGCGTATCAAGAACTCACAGAGAATAGTAAAGAGCGTAAGGCTCGCCTTGAAGATGCTAGGAATTTCTTCCATTTCCTGCAGGACCACGAAGACGAAGAGTCTTGGCTAATTGAAAAGCAGAGGATCTGTAAAGCTGGAATATCCGCAAAGGATCTCCGTGCAGTAATTTCACTTCAACAGAAACATAAAGCGTTACAAGATGAGATGAAGGTCCGAAGGCCGAAGTCTGAACAACTCTGTGACGCTGGCAGAAAACTGATATCTGATAATCATTCTTCAGCAATGGAAATTCAGAACAGAATTGATTCGTTACAAGAACACTGGAAGGTTTTGGAAGAGTTGGCTGCATTGAGAAAGAAGCAGCTGGACGAGGCAGGAGAGGCTTTTCAATTTTATGCAGATGCGAATGAAGCTGACTCGTGGATGAACGAGAAAATGACCTTGGTTGCTTCGGAGGATTACGGAGTGGATGAACCGAGTGCTCAAGCGCTTTTACAGAGACACAAAGATCTCCAAGGAGAACTGAATGCTTATAAAGGCGACGTTCAGTCTTTGAATACACAAGCTGACAAGCTTGTTAAAGCGGGCATTTCCACTCTGGAATTATCTGCTGATCCAGAGCCTGTTGCAGAGTTGGAACAGGAAGAGTGGAGTAAGGAAATCCGATTAGTTCCCCAGGATGAGTGGGTGGACGAAATTGTAGAGCGTTTAGAACCTAAAACCATTCTTGAAGATCGACTCGTTCCCCAAGTAAAGAGTCTTTATCCATTTAGTGGACAAGGCATGCACATGGTTAAAGGTGAAGTTATGTTCTTGTTGAACAAAACAAACCCTGACTGGTGGAGTGTTCGTAAAACAGACGGTAGCGATGGTTTTGTACCAGCAAATTATGTTCGGGAAATTGAACCAAAAGTTATTCAAGTACAGGTGAGAAGACCAGAGAAAGTTCGTGTAACCCAAAGAGTAAAGAAGACCAAAATGGTGAAACAAGTTGTGCCAGTAAGGAGGGTAAAATCTATTAAATCAACCGTGAAACCCGTTAAGCGCAAAGCTGTTAACGACAGCGACAGCGTTGAAAAGAGAATGAAGAAGATCAATGATACATACAATCAACTTCGAGACCTAGCTTTGAATCGTCACGCTTTGTTGGAAGATGCCATAAGACTTTACGGCTTTTATCGTGAGTGTGACGACTTCGAGAAATGGATTAAGGACAAGGAAAAAATGTTGAGGACAGATGATTCTCGGGATAACGTAGAGTCTGCAAAAAGAAAATACGAAAAGTTTTTGACGGACTTGTCCGCATCTGGAAAACGGGTTGAAGCTATTGACGCTGCTGTCGAGGACTTTGTGAAACAAGGACACGGTCAGCTAGATAAAGTGAAGGCTAGACAGAGACACATCCACCAATTATGGGACCATTTGAATTGGTTGAAAGCACAAAAGGAAAAGAGCCTTGAAGGAGCTTCAAGCGTTGAATTGTTTAACAGAACCTGTGACGAAGCTCACGACTGGATGTTGGAGAAAATCACACAGTTGGATACAGCGGAGTTGGGACCGGATTTAAAAACAGTTCAAGCACTGCAAAGGAGGCATCAACACCTCGAACGAGAATTGGCGCCCGTTGAGGAGAAGGTTCGAAAAGTGAATCTTTTAGCTAACAGCGTGAAGAGTTCATATCCTAACGAGCTGAGCAATGTAAACGCGAGACAGAATGAAATTAAAGATTTGTGGAATAAAGTTCAGTCAAAAGCTAAGGAACGGCGTTCACGTTTGGAAGACGCCGTCGGTCAGCAGATATTCATGAACAGCTCAAAGAACCTCATCAACTGGGCGGCTGATGTTCAGGACACAATGAAAGCTGAGGAACCAGTCCGAGACGTAGCAACTGCTGAACAACTCAAAAAGTTACATACGGAACTCGGGGAAGAAATTAAGACACGTGAAGATGAATTTAGAGAAGTGGAAGAGCTTGGAACTCAGCTTCTACGACGCAACCCAGCATTGGTTGAAGTTAAAGAACGCCTTGAGAAATTGAATGGCTTGCACCAAGCTGTATCTTCAGACTGGGTAGCTAAAGATCGTTGGTTAAAACAGTGCCTAGAATTACAGCAATTTAACCGCGAAGCAGATCAGATCGACGCCACCACTAGTTCGCATCAAGCTTTCTTGGAGTTTACAAATTTAGGAGAGTCCTTGGATGATGTAGAAGCTTTGCTGAAGCAGCACGAGAAGTTTGAGAACACGCTTCATGCTCAAGATGATAGATTGAAAGCATTTAGTGATACGGCTGACAAACTAATTCACCAAAATCATTATGACAAGCCTTATATCAATGATAGAAGGAACCAGGTTCTGGCAAGAAGAGTTTCGGTTAAAGATGCTGCCCATCGTCGTCGTGCAGCACTGAAAGCATCTGAACACTATCAGCAATTCTCAGCTGAGGTGGATGATCTTCGCGATTGGTTGGGTGATAAAATGAAAACTGCTTCTGACGAAAGCTACCGCGATTTGAATAATCTAGAACGCAAACTTCAGAAGCATGAAGCTTTCGAGAGAGAGTTGAGAGCAAATGAAGGACAGTTGCGAGCAGTTAACAAGGCGGGTAAGGCGTTAATATCAGAAGAGAACTACAGATCAGATGATGTTGGTCAGACTTTGCAGGAATTGAACCTTCAGTGGGATCGATTGGTTGCGCTTTCCTTGGAAAAGGGCCGCAGATTGAGACAAGCTGCGTCCCAACATGGATACAATCGCACCATGGAAGATGCAAGGATGAAACTAGAGGAAATAGAAACTGCTTTGCAGAGCAAACAAGTCGGAACTGATTTAAGAAGCTGCAAAGAGTTGCTTAAAAAGCATCAGATATTGGAGAACGAACTGGCTCAGTGGGAACAAAAAGTAGACGATCTCGTTGCAATGGGTCATGAAATGGCCCATGAAGGTCATTTCGACGCTGAAAATATCTTGAAAACGAGTCAAGCGACTCAGAGGAAATTCCGTGGTCTTAAGGATCCGGCAAAAAAAAGACGAGATGCATTGGAGGAGAGTCTTCGGTTTCACAACTTTGGTTTCGAACTTGATGCAGAGTTACAATGGATTAAAGATCACTTGCCTCAGGCATTGTCAACTTCGCTAGGACAAAATTTGCACCAGACACAATCTTTGTATAAGAAACACAAGAAGCTTGAAGCTGAAATTTCTGGTCATCAACCAATGATCGACAAAACTCTCGCCTCTGGTCAATCTCTCATTGATCAGACACATCCTGAGAGAAAAAAGGTTTGTGCTTTTTTCTTGTAATATTTTTATTTAATTCATTTACCTTATTTTATAAAATGTTGATTGATATTTTATTTTTACTTTTTCAGATTCAAGAACTTTGTGATGAACTTGACGATGCGTGGAAGAATCTCCAAGACAAAGCTAGTGAACGTAGTCATGCTTTGGATTTGTCGCTGAGAGCTCAAGAGTTCTTTTTCGAAGCTGGAGAGGTTGAAAGTTGGCTCAGCGAAAAGAACGACGTACTCAGTTCAACCGATTACGGAAGAGACCGTGATGCTGCGACGAAATTACTCACAAAACACAAAGCTCTTGAGCTTGAGCTAGACACTTACAATGGAATTGTCTCCGAAATGGGCCACACCGCCTCAACTATGATTAACGCTAAGCATCCAGATAGCAAAGCTATTGCAAACAAGCAGCAGGCAATACTTCAGCAGATGCGAGCTTTACAACGATTGGCAACAATGAGACAGCAGCGTCTAATGGAAAGTATGTATAGACACGAGTACTTCTTGGAAAGTCGAGAATTAGAACAATGGATTAAAGAGCAAGAACAGGCTGCGGCGTCTGAGGACTACGGTCAAGATTACGAGCATCTTCTGATTCTGCAAGCCAAGTTTAACGATTTCAAGCATAGGATAGAAGCTGGATCGGAAAGGTTCAACCAGTGCGAGTCGTTGGCTAAAAAATTGATAGCTAACGATAGTCCTTACATTCAAGATATTGAGAAACGTCAAGAACAACTGGGTGAATCATGGAAACATCTTCTCGGGTTGATTCGAAATAGAGAGCAGCGTTTGCAAGCAGCTGGAGAAATCCACCGGTTTCATCGTGACGTAGCAGAAGCTTTGTCTCGAATACAAGAGAAAGAGGCTGCTCTTCCAGACGACTTGGGTCGTGATTTAAATTCGGTCTTGTCGTTGATCAGACGTCACGAAGGATTTGAAAACGATCTGGTAGCTTTGGAAGCACAATTGCAAGTCCTTGTAGAAGACGCAGCCAGACTTCAGGCTTTGTATCCTGGAAACAATGCGACCCATATTGATCAACAGCAGAAGATTGTAGTACATAACTGGGAAGAATTAAAAGAAAGATCAGCTCACAGACGGGATCAATTGCAAGCTAGTTGTGATCTACAGAGATTCTTGACTCAAGTCAGAGATTTAATAAACTGGGCGGCTGGACTTCGAGCTGCTATGTCTACTGAAGAGAAGGTTCGCGATGCTGCCAGTGCTCAAACTTTAAAAGCAGAGCATGAAGCGTTAAAAGGAGAAATTGAAGCAAGAGAAGACAGTTTCAGTTCAGTTCTTGATCTTGGAGAAGCCATGGTTCAAACTGGTCATTACGCTGCTGTCGAAGTGGAAGAAAAATGCAATCAGTTATTAGAAGAAAGACAGAAGCTCCACACAGCTTGGCAGCAGAAGAAAATACATTTGGACCAACTTATCGACCTGCATTTCTTCTTAAGAGATGCCAAGCAATTGGATAATTTATCCACTACACAAGAAGCTGCTTTGAGTGGAGACAATTTCGGTATCTCGGTTGAAGAGGTAGACGCACAGGTTAAGAAGCACAACGAATTTGAGAAACTGATGGTAACGCAAGAGGAAAAATTGATTGCATTGCAGGAACACGGAGACAAACTTTTAGCTCAGAATCATTTTGACTCTCCAACAATCGCAAGGCGGTTGCATGAAGTTATCCAGAGGAGGGCGAAAGTTCGAGATTTGTGTGAGGTAAAGAGAAAGAAATTAGAGGCTAGTCTACTTCATGCCCAGTTCGTCAGAGATGTGGGTGAAGCTGAATCTTGGATCGGCGAGAAGCAGAAAAAACTCGAAGCCGAAGCTTCGAAAGGGGATGTTTCTAGTCTTGAAGACAAAATCAAAAAGCTTCAAAAGCACCAAGCATTCCAAGCCGAACTGGCAGCAAATCAGAGCAGAATCGAAGAAATCAAAGCAAAGGGTGAGACTCTACTAGCTCAGAAACATCCTGCGAGTTTAGAGATTCGACAGCAGCTAGATCATCTCAACTCTTCTTGGAGGAAACTCCTTTACGAATCTGGCAATAGAGGTCGCGGTTTGGAAGAAGCTCAGGATATCCTAGAGTTTAATAACCAAGTCGAAAAGATAGAAGCATGGATTAGGGATAAGGAAATGATGGTTCAAGCTGGAGACACTGGAAAAGATTACGAGCATTGCTTGAGTCTGCAAAGGAAGCTTGATGATGTTGACAGTGACATGAGAGTAGATGACGCGAGGATAAAAGTTATAAACGCCTTGGCAGATAAGCTAATTAAGCAGGGTCAAGATAACGATTCGAAAGCGATTCAACAGCGGCGAGATAGCTTTAATAACAAGTGGAAAGGTCTGCAAGGTGCACTGAGTGCCTACAGAGAGACTTTAGCTGGTGCTTTAGAAATTCACTTATTTAACAGAGACATTGACGATACTAGTCAGAGAGTTATCGAAAAGTCAGTGGCCATGAATACCACTGATATGGGCAAAGATTTGGGTGCTGTTGAACAACTGCAGAGAAAACAAGAAACTCTTGAGAGGGATATGACCGCAATCGAAGGAAAATTGAAAGAACACAATAGCGAAGCAAAGAAACTGTCTCAAAAATATCCAGAGAACGCAATACAAATAAATGCCATACTATCGGAATTACAAGAAAACTGGGACGAATTACAACGCTTGTCACAGAATCGTCGAGAAACATTGAATCAGGCTTACACTCTTCACAAATTCCAAGCAGATTTGCATGAATTAGAGATTTGGGTTGCCGATACTATTAAACGTATGGACGAAGCTGAACCACCGACTACCATTTCGGAAGCTGAAGCATTATTGGAATTGCATCAAGAAAGAAAGGCAGAGATCGATGGTAGACAAGACACATTTAAAGCACTGAAGGCACATGGTCAGAAACTCCTTCCAATCGGCGAAGATGTGCAAGAGAACCTCAATCACCTGGAAAACCTAAGACAAGGATTGATCGATGCTTGGGTGGAACGAAGACAAAAATTGACACAAGCACATCAATTACAATTGTTCAAAGAACAGGCCGATCAAGCGGAAAGTTTCCTCGCGACGAAAGAGGCGTTCCTAAACAATGAGGACCTAGGAGAATCTTTATCCGGAGTCGAAGTGCTTCTACGAAAGCACGAAGAGTTTGAAAAAATGCTGATGTCACAGTTGGGACGAATTGACGAGTTGGAGAAATTCGCGAAGGTTATTTTACAGGATGGTCACTCTGATGCCAACGTCATACAACAAAGATTGACTGCTGTTTGTTCTAGGAGGGATAAACTAAAAAATAGTGCGTCAGCCCGAAGGAAAAAATTGCTAGAAAGTCACCAACTTCACCAGTTCTTGAGGAACATTTACGAAGTGGAGGGTTGGCTTCATCAGAAGCAACAAGTCGCCAGCGATGAAAATTATAGAGACCCTACTAATTTACAGAGTAAGATTCAGAAGCATGTTGCGTTCGAGAGTGAACTAGTAGCAAATAAAGGAAGAATTGGTTCGGTCATCAATGAAGGCGAAGGTCTCATTGAAGAAAATCATTACGCTTCCAAAGAAATACAAGAACGCCTTGAAGATTTGGAAGCCGAATGGCGACTTCTTCAGGAGACAAGTGAGTTGAAAAAGAATAGACTCAACGACGCTTATCAAGCTCTTTTGTTCGGTCGAACTTTGGATGAATTCGAAACGTGGATGGACGAGATCGAGACTCAACTGCAATCCGAGGATCACGGGAAAGATCTCTCTAGCGTTGCCAACTTGCTGAAAAGACATACGAACTTAGAAAATGATGTCCTAGGTCACAACGAAGCTTGCGAGACAATTAAAGAAACAGCAGCCAGTTTTCAAAAGTCTAATCACTTCATGAGTGATGAAATTCAAGACAGAGCTACTGCTTCTATCAATAGGTATCACAGTTTGCAAGAACCGATTCAGATACGAAGAGACAATTTGGAGGATGCAAAATTGTTGCATCAGTATGCAAGAGACGTAGAGGATGAATTGCATTGGTTGACAGAAAAAGAACTTCTTGCTGCGAGTACCGATCTAGGAAATTCCCTCATGACAGTTCAGAGACTCCAGAAAAAACATCAGGCTTTAGAAGCTGAATTAATATCCAGAGAACCAGTGGTATCTTCACTCGCCAGCAGAGCTGCGGCCATGGTTCGAAGTGGACATTTTTCATCGGAGAAAATTGAGTCGCTCTCCAAAGAACTTCAAGAAAAGTTAACCCACCTCAGAGATTTAGCAAGTGTGAGAAAACTGCGACTACTCGATGCTGTCGAATCGCAAATGTTTTACGCTGAAGCAGCAGAAGCTGAACAATGGATTAAAGAAAAATATCCCCAACTCGCTTCTTCAGATTGTGGAAAAGACGAGGATTCAGTTCAGTCTTTACTCAAGAAACTAGAAGGAATTGAACGTGACTTATCTGGTTTCCGAAGTACCATAGAAAATCTAAAGAAACTATCCCGAGGCTTAATCGACAGACACCACTTTGATGGAAAGAATATTGCCCACAAACAAACAGAAATAGAGCATAAGTTTGATGACTTGCAAAAGCTAAAAGAAAAGAGATCCCAGAGATTATTAGAGAGCGAAAAGTATCACAAATTTATCAGGCAAGCAGACGAAGTTATTGAATGGATAGGAGATCAAACGACTGTTGCAGCTTCTGAAGATTACGGTCGAGACGTGGAACATGTTGAGCTTCTGATACAGATCTTTGACAACTTCCTCGCGGGATTGACGACAAGTGAGAGTCGAGTTATAAACGTAATAGATGCTGGACAGAAATTGATCGAGGAGAAGAACCCAGAGTCGAGTAAGATTCACCGAAAAATTGATGAAACGAAGCAACAGTGGGAGGACTTGAAGGAATTGGCGCACGCCCGTCAAGAAGCTTTGGCAGGTGCTAAACAAGTTCATATGTTCGACAGAACTGCAGATGAAACAATCACGTGGATTCAAGAGAAAGAGGCTAGCCTTGGATCCGATGGATATGGTCACGATTTGGAAACAATCCAAGCTTTGGTGCGGAAACATCAAGGATTCGAAACGGACTTGGCAGCCGTGAAAGAACAAGTGGAATCCGTAATGGAAGAAGCATCAAGGCTGGCAGAACTTTTCCCAGACGCTCGAGAACACATAGCAGTAAAGCATGAAGAAGCAGACGAAGCTTGGAACGAACTGCTGGAAAAAGCAGCCCAAAGAAGAAGCAAACTCGCCCAAGCTGAACAATTGCAGGCCTATTTTGATGAATATAGAGATTTGATTTCTTGGATAAACGAAATGGTAGCCAAGGTTACTGCCCCTGAATTATCTCGCGATGTTCCGGGAGCAGAGGCTCTGATTTCAAGGCACAACGAGTACAAAGCTGAGATCGACACGCGTAACGATGCCTTTGCTAAGTTCTACAAAACAGGACATGGTTTGATCCAGCAGGGACATTTTCTCGCGAAAGAGATAGAGGATAAGATCTCTATTCTGGAGCAGAGAAAGCAGGTGTTGAAGGACACTTGGGAGCAGCGAAAGCTGATTTACGAGCAGAATTTGGACACGCAGATGTTCAAGCGGGAAGCCGAGATGCTGGAAAACTGGATCGTGAGCAGGGAGCCGATGCTGCATGATGGAAAGTTGGGAGAGTCGATTCCTCAAGTAGAGGAGTTGATAAGGAAACACGAGGACTTTGAAAAGACGATTGAAGCTCAGGAAGAGAAGTTTGAGGCCTTAAAACGAATAACAATGCTGGAGAAAGCATTCCAGAAGCAACTTGAGGCTGAACTGGCTGCTCGGCAGGCAGAAAAGGAACGAGTGGAGAAAGCCAGGCTTGAAGAGAGAAAGCGAAAGGAAGTTCAAAGAATTACTGAAGAAAGGAAACGAGAAGAGGAACGAAGGAGACTTTTGGATGGACCACATCGGGTACCGCACGAGGAAATCAACGGTAATTCTAATGATCGTGAATCCGTCAACAGGTTGACGCCACTTAAAGCTGGAGGCTTAGACAAAATGGAGAATGCAGCTGATCAGAAACCCCACGGTATCACTCATATGTTTGGCGATCGGCTTAGAAGAACTACTGTCGATATCAAGCGTGCTGAGAGTATGAAAGTAGATACAAAGAAACCGAAGAGAACGCCTAGCTTCACAACGAGAAGACGCACCCAAAGTTTCAGAAAACATCAGCGAATGGAAAATATGAACGATTTACCTCCAGTGGAAATTCAGGGTATGTTGGAGCGAAAGCACGAGTTGCAGAGTGGTGGAAAGAAAGCTGCGGTTCGATCCTGGAAACAGTATTACACAGTACTTTGCGGACAGCTTTTGTGCTTCTTCAAGGACATCGAAGACTTTGCCTTGAGTAAAGCTGCCACTGCACCGATAACGATCTTTAACGCTATTTGCGAAAAGGCTGAGGATTACACCAAGAGGAAGAATGTTTTCAGATTAAAATGCACAGATAATTCTGAGTTTCTGTTCCTCGCACCGAGTCAGCAGGAGATGGATGACTGGGTCAACAAAATCTCCTTCCATGCAAAACTGCCGCCGTATATGCAGCTTTTGAGTTACGACGAGTCACAGAAGGAAAGCTTGGAGAGGTTGAAGAGTCTCTCTCCTGATCAACCAGATGATACTATTTCGACTGGAAGTAGTCGCGCCTCAACTCCAGAATTGGAGAGAAAAAATTCAGTAATTAGAAGAGATGTTGGTGATAGTCCGAGTAAAGTTCAAATAGAGTTTTTGCAAATGCATAGGCAAAACCAGCAACGCAGGGATCCAAGGAATTCTGACTTCCTGGTGTCCCAACGATCGCCTGAGTCTCCTCAAGTGCAGCAGGAATTTTTGCAGATGCATAGACAACAGCAACTTCTTGGTCAGCAGCAACAAATGATACAGCAAGAACAAATTATGTCGAGGGACACGTATATACATCCTACTGATAAGCCACCCATTCCACCGAGAGGAGCACCACCACCGATTCCTGCTAGGTCACCGAGCTCGGAGAATGTTGTGCACAGATATAACGGTATGATTATGTATATAATTTAAATTTTAAAATTATGTTTGATCAAGTGTCCTCTTATGGTGTGAAGAACTAATGAGTTTTTAATTTAATTTGTCTAATTTGCTCTATAGATGTCGACCATCATGTACAGCAAGGAAGGCCTCAGTCGTATCAACATCAAGTACGGAGTGCAACTTTAAATCACAATGGGTCTGGCCAATATCCTTCCAATGAAGGATTTCATAGACAATCCAGTGTGGACGTCAGCCCTCAACATCAAGGTATATTTACTAAAGAGTAGAGAACACTTTTTGTTTATTCTATGTGACTGTTTATGTTTAGACTATGTGACATGTCTTAGTCGTAGAAAGTACTTCCATACTTGTTTCATTATATGTTTCCAATTATTTTTTTAATTTATTTATTATACGCCCTCCATTTTACACGAAATATAGATCCTATATCATTTTATAGACTTAGTGCCTCCCCTGCCATCGAGTGCTCCTCCGACAAGCAGAATGGTCCAATGGAATACCTCTCCTGATCCTGGTCAGTCGTAGTCAAATGTTCTGCTTTTTTTTTTGTTTGGTTTAAAGTCAAATAATGCAATAAATGTTCTCACAAATTTCTTTTGGCATGTATGTGGTGCATGTCTTCTCACACAATACCCTCATTTCAAATTATCTGTTTAATGAGAGATATTATTTTTAATAATTCAGCTTTTAGCACAACGATTGCGTATGAGGTGATTGGGAGACAAGTTGGAATTCTGGTATTCAGGGTGCCTGTATTTTTCTTTCTAGTAGCCAGCACAATTCTTGAGCACGACTGTTTGATTATTAGATTTTTACTAAAGTTTGAATCAGTACTTCCGTTTTTCAGATCTGGAAAATTAATTGTTTTTCGCTTGTGTTACAGCTTACGGAAATCTTGCAGTCAATGTCAGACAGGTGAGAATACAATTATGTAAATTTTAGTTCAAAGTAACTTTTTTGCTCTGTAGCGCTACTTATTCATTGTCACAATTGAATATTAAATATAGTGAATAGTGATTATAAGCGTATAAGCAATTCCGATAAATAATACTTTATGTTCAAGGCCGGACCTCCAACAATTAATTCATTCACTGGAAGGCCAACTTCCCTACCCCCTTATATATCACCTCCTCCAGCTGTTGCACAAGGAGGCCAAAATATTTCAGTCGTTGATGGAAGAAGGGCATCCGAAAGTGGATCGGAAAGTGAACAAAGTACAGTTGGAAGTCGCAAAGATCGGGACTACAAGAGAAGTTCCGTGTTAAGTAATCTATTTGGTAGAAGAAAAAAGCCCTCGCAGTCGTAGATTCAGTGGGGAACCGTCGCTACATAATTACTCAATGAGTATTTAAAGCTTGGTGAGTTTCTCAAAAAGACTGTGCATTGAAATCAAATTTTGTTGGTAATTCTGTCAGTAATTCTGAAAGTAATGAAATAATTTTCTTTAGGATGAAACTCTACTCACAGGGTAAACAATAAAATTGTGTACATTTCCTGTTACGAGTTACAGCCAATTGCAAGAATCGACGTTTCTCCACTGTTCTCTCAAAGGTTTTAATGTTTGATACAAAAGAAGATAGAACTGTTAATAATTATTTAAATATTCTTTACAATAGCCAGTAGAAAGCATATTTTTCTAATCGCGAATTAGAGCACGTGGGTTTCAAAAATGCGAGAATCGCACGACTTGCGCCATATTTTTTTTCCTTTTTTTTTTTGTAATGATTATTTAATTTTTGATTTCCATACTCGATAGTGATAGAGGAATGAATGACCTTCGTAGTAAGAAAAACCGTCATCGATGCAATTATTAACTGTCTACGATGTAGAGCTCATCATTGTTCGGAAAAGATTGATCAATATTGCGGTTTGACGTGTACCTGACCTCGAGGGCAAAGTAAAGAAAACAAGAGAGAAAGGATTCGCGAAACCCGAAAACTATGTATGTTTATATTGTAGATGTCATAATATATGTTACAAATGTTTACAAATGTTTACAAATGTTATATGAATGAAGTGACCACTACGCATTTGGGACCAATGACTGTATTTCTATGTATGAAATAAGATCCTAGTAGATTCATGTACTTTTGAATAAAGATCATATTTTTATGAATATATTTAACGATTTTCACTAGAATTTTTACACTTTTAAATTTAATCACTTTAGGGCTCCTACTTTATCAACTGACGATTGGATGTTGAAAGTAAATAAAAATTGGAATCAAAAAACTAAATATACTTTAATTTTAAAAGTGGAATAATATTGATGATCAAGATAAATTTTATTTTCATTTTGTTTTAATTGAGCCATAAGTTGGTAAAGAGAGAATCTGAAATTGCGATATCCACAAGCCGGTATCAATTTAAATCGATAGATTTTAGTCTCTATGTATTTACATATAAAGATTAGACAATTAAAACTATGAGTTTCAATTGAATGAGTACAAATAATCTAAAGCTTATGAGAATTAAATATACAATTTTTATATTTGGTAAAAAAGTTTTTTTTTTCAAATATTGTTATTATTTGATCAAAAAGTTTGAATATGGTATATGAAATATCTCTTCAATATTAACTCCAACTTTTTGTTTGCTGACGTATTTGATATCGAATAACCATGAGTTTATGATGAAAATACACACCTTCATCAGCTACATAAAACAGAAGTTAAAAAAATGTATTATATGAAATACAATACCTTTCTGTGACCTTTTTGCGCAGCGAACCAGAAAACAAAAAAACAAAAGAATATAAATATATATTTCATTCTTCATTGGAAAATTATTAATATTATTATTAACATTGAATTTGTAATTTATGTGATAAATCTCTTAAAAGCTTTTTTATTTTATAGTTTCGTCTAATCTGTTTATTATGCTTTTTTTAGAATAAAAATTGATAATTAAATGTACTAGCTGATAGTGTTTTCTAACAGCTTTAATGAATAGTACTTTAAATCAAAGATTCTCAGAAATATGAATATTTAAAATCGGAAAAAATGCTTAGAAGACATTTTTAATTGGCAAGTTGGTGTTTCATGAATATGTAAATAAGCCTATGCTCTCAATTTTCCAAAGTATATATACATATATGTAACCCTGATCAACTGACCGATTACAAGCGTAGTAGATAGAGCCGCAGTGTTAATCAGCCGAGTGATTATAAAATGAAATTGCCACTGACAGTAATTATAATAAAAAAATGAACTGATTCGTTTGTAAACATGATTGTTAAATATTCAGAAAAATAATATTGTATTTGAAATGAAACTGAAGGCTCTGAATTTGAAAATTGAAATAAATCAGAATCACTGAACTTTTAGAAGTGATAAGAAAAAATTTATGATTGACAAAAAAATCGATACGAAGATATATAAGCTTTCAAAAGAGAATTATTAATAATGCTTCTGGCTCACTGAGATAATAATGGGTCGCATTAAGCATGTTTAGAGAAGCTCAAGAAGTAATGCTGCATAATCTGTTATACTCAACAATTTTAATTGGATATATTCAGATTAATTAAAACTGATATCTACCGTTAAATAGTAATAATTGAGAATACATTCAGAACAAGAACTATCTATTTTATATATACATATTGAATCGATTTTTTAGAACTACATTGAGAGAAAAAAATTCTTTTTTCTTTTAATAGACTATATCTGGATGTCATAAAATGATTTGATTTCAGTACCCACATATTGAAACGATATGCGATTGCTCTGATTCTCCATTACACACACATTCAATTCAACCCTGGATGACCTGATCCTAAAATATTTTATTTTCCTTCAGTCTCATTCTTTACAGTGGGTCAAAGTTCATTTTCCTATCCACAAATGGAATTATTCTCCATATTTCTTCAACGGTACTCGGATACAAAGATTAATCATTTCAAGAGCTCAAAACACAAAAGGCAGAAATTATAATAATAATTATTATAATAATTATTATTTTCATTATATGTGGAGTAGAATGAGGATAGTGATCAAATATTACGTTTTATATCGCATTTAATACCGGAACCTTCCATTTGATCGTATGATGATGTTCAACTTTGAACTTTAATATATATCCCCTAATTGAATGAAGAGAGATATTAATATTATTAGAGAGATATTAATTAATTATAATTAAGGCCAATCCCAAATTTATATTTTCGTAAGTTAATTAATTATGAAAATATATTAAATATTAGGGATTGGCCTTAATCCAATCCAATACAAAGTAATTATTAAATAAATTAAAATATTATATAAAGTAAAATAATAAATAAAGTGGAGTTCTTCATATAAAATCAAAAACAGAAAATCGAGGTGGAAATGTTAAACAGAAAATTATTGTATAAATTTACATTATTCTGGGGACTATTTTGGGAATGCCGTTAATTCTGTAACAGAGATATTCAATATCCGTTTGAAATTTCAGCTGAAATTTTCAACTCGAAATTGCTTAAATTCTTTGAATTTAACATATATTGAGATCGAATTTGAATTCTTTTCAACTGACAGCTTGAATTTGATTGAATTCGCCTTGTTTTGTTTAAGGTTCTCCTGATTTCTTTAGCATTCTTTTAGAATTTTAGATTCTTTTAACTTTTTTTGAATACACCCAGAAAAAAAGTTTGTTTGAATCAAATAAACGTTATTTATTAATCAAATAAATTTTATTTAATTCAAAAATATTTTTTAATTGACTCTGAGGCAAATATACGTTTATTTGATTTAAACAAACTTTTTCTCTGAGTGTATGTTTGAATTTCTTCTGAATTCTAAATTTGAATTTTATTTACTGGGATCGGAG
>UCOK01000180.1:0-12962 GCA_900474325.1 Synergus umbraculus | reverse complement strand
CAACTGCACCACCAAAAACTACAAATGCGCTCAATTAGAAATCCTGCATTTCAGCGCCTACTGAAGGTGGAGGGGCTGGTGACACGCTATTCATAATTAGCGTACTAATTAACATTTTTAATTCTACCTTGGCTCATTCCAAAGAACTTCAAATGCGCTCAACTGCACCACCAAAACTTCAAATGCGCTCAGTTAGAAATCCTGCATTTCAGCGCCTACTGAAGGTGGAGGGGCTGTTGACACGCTATTCATAATTAGCGTACTAATTAAAATTTTTAATTCTACCTTGGCTCATTCCAAAGAACTTCAAATGCGCTCCATTGCACCACCAAAATCTGAAATTTGGTAAAATTATTTAATGTTAATTAGTACGCTAATTATGAATAGCGTGTCACCAGCCCCACCACCTTCAATAGGCGCTGAAATGCAGGATTTCTAATTGAGTGCATTTGTAGTTTTTGGTGGTGCAATTGAGCACATTTGAAGCCCTTTAGAATGAGCCAAGGTAGAATTAAAAATATTAATTAGTATGGTAATTATGCATAGCGTGTCACCAGCCCCCCCACCGAACATTTGTGCTTTTGTAGTTTATTTTGAAAGTAGGATTTTTTTAATTACTGGTGCGATGGAGCGCATTTGAAATGAAATTGTATTGATTATTGATAATCGAATTTTTCGTATATTTTTGGAATTGTTTTTAACATGTGTTATCAGCTGCTCCTGGTGTTAATGTCCAAATATCTTGATTATTTTTTACCGGAATGAGAAAATTTTGTTGGTGCAGTGGAGCGTATTTGGAGTAGATTATGTTCCATTATTAAAATATGTAGATCAGAGCATATTTAATTAATTAACCCCTGCGTGTCACCAGCCCCCCCACTGATTTCTATCTGTGTCAATTAATTGGCGCAAAATTTTTAATTTGTGGTGCAATAGAGCGCATTTGAAACTGAAAAATATGGCGCAAAGAATTTTTTAAAATTTTCATTTTTGAAGAAAATCTCACTGGCCCCCCCACTTTGTATAACGTTAATAATAGGTTTTTGGTTGGGGTGCAACTGTTATTATTAGTGGTGCAATTGAGCGCATTTGAAGTACTTCTAGTTTACGTATCAAAAAATGATGTTATCAATAGTGGGGGGGCTAGCGTGTCACTGGCCCCTCCACCGTAACACTTGCCTTAACTCCTACAGTTTTGGGGCGCAAAAGTTTTCTTTTGTGGTGCGATGGAGCGCATTTGGGGTGCAATTGATTGCAGTTGGTCAACTTTCAAAAAACTGTGGTGGGGGGGCTACTGATACGGACCTGTAAGTAACACATGCCCTTAAAATACTTATTAAAATCATAGTAAATTAGAAAATGTTAAAGTCTTAATATCTAAAACTTATATACTTTGAGGACTTGATCCACAGTACGTTTCGTGCATAGCCTGAAGATATCATGACATGCTAATCAGGATTTTTTGACATAAATAATCTACACAACTGCATCGATCCATTGAGCTCGCGGCGCCTGGGTGTCAGGGGGAGATACCTCTTCCCCTTCCTTTCAACCACCACATCACCGAATGTGGATGTACGAGCGCCGGCGAAAATACAAAGAGAACTACCCATCCAATTGCCACTATCTTTTAAAGGTCCCGATAGAGTCGTTCGTCCCCTGACACTTATTGGTTGAAAATTTTCAAGTATTTGATAGTTAGTTATTTATTCAGTTCTTTAGTTCGGGCGAAGTGCCTCACCCCCATCGGCCTAACAGGCGCTCAGGCCGCAGCAGCAAGACGTGCAGCCGTCTGAGACGCCTAAGCACTTATCGATTATTATTATTCCAGATATTCTAGTTTACATGCAGGGACTCTCGCAGAGAATGAGGCCAACTGCCGCTGTTGGCGCAGTCCTCATTGCTCCGATAGTAGCCCTGAATATAATTGTCAGCGGGTGACCCGTCTTGGCTTGGATCCTCTTGAGCTGCATCCTTTGCCACCAGACCACGGCTGTGTAGAGTAGCCTTCGTTTTAGAAATGTTGAGTACAGCCCCAGTCCACAGGTTCTACTAAAGGCCTTTCTACACAACCAGAAGGCTATAATGAACCTTTTATTTTGTGCTCATTGTGTTCAGTTTTTTTATCCAGTATTATCCCCAGATATATACCCGGAGCCTCTTTCGTTAGAATAAGGGGCTCGTTACCGTTTCCACCTTATATTTTCTCGTGAAGACTACCAAATCATTCTTCTCTGGATTCATTGACAATCCTGATGCCATGTGCCAGAGCTCTAAAATTCGCAAAGCCGACCTCGTAAGATCCATCAGTGCCTAGATGACACCCCTGTTTAGGATCAGGAAGTTATCCGCATATCCTTGAGCGTAAAAGCCCTTATCATTCAGATATAGCTGTAGGCCACCCACAACCAAGAACCACATAATGGGCGATAGGACACCCCCTTGTGGGCAGCACCTGGATGTCGTTCCTCCGACCCTGCTGCCTACCCATGCCACTGAAAGGCGCCTGTACTGCAGCATACTTCGGATTCAGCCTATAAGCTGTTCCGGCACGCCGCATTTCAAAGCCACCCTACATATGACTTTCGAGGGGAGTATTACTGAAGACCCCTTCTATATCCAAGAAAGTGTCCACCACATACCCGCTTTACTCTTATTGCCGCTTCATTCTTCCAACATCCTCGTGAAGGGTCATGTCGACAGAGCAGCCTGCCACATTCTTTGTCCGACAGTAGACACACTGTGCATTCTTTTTCCTCTTGAACCCATTGTGATGATCTGATTATTCCACATTACTAATTGTCTCAGCGAATGCTTCAGCGTAAACCAGAATCAGGTTTTAGAAACAATTAAAACAGATCTATTTTTAAATAACAAAAATATAAAATGTTTATTCACCTATTAATATACACTGAAACCTCAATATGAGTCTCCTATATTTCTGTAATTCTGAGAAGTTGGGTTGCTCCCAATTATGGATGAGGTATGGTGAGGAGTCGAGAAGGGAACACTGGTACATACGCCGCAGCCATACGACCTGCACGTTCCCTTGATGTGTCCGCTGACAGAAATATAGGCGACTCATTTTGAGGTTTCACTGTACAGTGTACACTTCTAAAGTTAAACTAGTATGAGTGAAATGGCTTAATGTAAAAGTGAGTGTTAGTGTTTGTGTGATTAAATCTATGACATAGCTTTAATTATGCATGTAGTGTAATGCGCGGTAACAAGAAAATTGTATGTGTGTGTAATGTGCGACTCTACGGATTAAATAAAAGTGTTAAGTATTTTATTCGGAGAAGAACGGAAGCGGAAATTACATGGTTTCTTTATTCAAATTCCTGAAATCAATGTTACGGAGTGTGTCAAAACGTAAAATAATAGAACTCGGAAACGGACTAGACTCACATGCGAATAAGGCGGTTTACAATTATCGAAATGACTTATATCCTCCCTTCTAAAATAATATGGTAGGGCGAAAAGAAGAGTGGATAATTAGGAAGATAATGTAAGGGTCGGTTGTGTATTCCTCTAGAATGTTTATAGTAAATATTATCTATGTCGGCTTGATTTTTCGCTCACAGTTGTGCCTGTTGAGTGTAAATTAATTCCCTTATTTTATAATTCAATTTGGCCGAAAAGAGAAGTTACAGTTTCGGTAAAATAAAGAGGCGTTGAGAAATAGGATTGATGAGAGACGGAATGGGTAAGAAATTTTAATTATAAAAGCTCCTATCAATTAACATTTCGTGCCAGATTTTCTTACAATCATCGAAGCGCCTATTGGTTGTAAAACTCATGCACTTATTTCTTAGGTTGAAAATGTCGGTCTCAGTTGGTAAATATTCGTGAAATCATAATTACAGTAGCACCTATCAATTGTGATTCTTACGGCTTATAGTTGGCAATTACAGAAGCGCCTGAACATAGACAACCCTCGTCAGAGAGAAGTCGGTTGAGAATGACAAGTTTGAAAGTGCCTACGTCTTGCAATTCAAGCTGGTCTTCTGCCTATAGTAGAAGCGCCTATTCATAGAGAGAAGGCATGAGTCTTCACCAGGCACGAGGCCTGATTGAACTGACGATCAAACGTCGTGCGGGTGGATATAAGTGGTTAATCTTCAATGGCTCACGTCCGGAGTAGTGGGCGCAGGAGTTGGATAGCGACTTGCAGGGCTTGGTGATGAGAGTCTAGTGCAAGTGTGCGTGTGGTACGCAGACGTGTGTATCCTCTCATTACATAATAAAGGTAGGAATTGAAGTCTTCATGTCTTATTAGAATCTGCGTGAAGTAAAAATTTTCCTCACTGTGCGTTCTACCCATCCAGAAGGCCAGAATCTGAATAAGCCTGACAGTTCATTTGTCTTTACTTTTTTCGATCCATCGCTCCTTTCATGCCAGCAAGCTCTTTGCTCGCTCATGTGCTCAACCGGAAAAGAGTTCGCTCTTTCCCAATTCAGCTTTTTGTTTCATGGATTCGTTTTCTCTGCTTAACCCATAGGTATGATCCCATATTACTATCAGCAGCCCAGCTTTGGAAACCGTCCGATATACTTACATATGCTACTCTTAGTGCTGCTCTCCTTTATACTGAAGTTAGTCGTTTCCAATACTTATCTACGACAATTACGTTTGCTCTTACGACGGCTCCGTTTGGAATCTAGCAGCAATCTCAAGTATCAGAACCATTTTGCGATTACGATTTCCACTGTGTCAATGTCTGCTCGAAGACATGTATCGAACTTTCATCATCTGGTGAGGACAACCATTTCCATTTTGCTATCTGCTAATTGCTTTACGATTCATTTGTCCAGTCAAAACCTAAGCACATGACTAAGATTGAAGGGAGGTGAGAGTGAGATGAAGTGAGAGTGATATGAAGTTACGTAATCGACCCCCTGGTGTTGTTGGTTATTCAGATAATCTTCGATAATCTGTATTAAATTTGCGGGTATCTTGAACAATTTTTTCATTGTCGCGAAGCTGTCAGGCCGCCTCAGCAAGTTGAAGGCATGCTTAACATCGAAAGAAATTTCAAAGAAAATAATTGGTTTACATATTGTGATGTTATTACAGGAAAGAGGGTGCATCCAAACGTAAAAGCAGTAGCTTTCATCTAGATGTTTCAAATCTACTGATAACCCTAAAAGAACCCGTAATGTATCCTCATAAGGGATACATACAAAAGTGTTGTGGTGATAGAAAGTGAATAGTTCCTACCTAATTTACCTTTTCTTTTATTGCATACGTAATATTAAGCTTTTTCATTCAAATATTATTTCTAGAAAAAATATACCTGTTTTAATTAAAAATTAAATTTTTTCAAATTATTCTTTTCTTCTGACTACAGTGCACGCGTAGAAGACAGGTACGGATGAGCTTCATCTACACCTTTCCCGAAGTGTCAAGCACACACAATGGACGATAAAAGAAAGGACTAATAAGTTACCTCTACCCCAATCGAGTAACACCAGCCGCTATACTTTTCACACTGAATAGAAAAAATCCGCCTTTAGGCATGTGTTGTACATGTTCAAGAGGATAAAATAGTACTCCATCGCTACAGCTCTGATAAACTCATTGGGAATACCAACAGGACCTGGCACCTTTCAGTTGCTAAGTGGTTTGAACACTTTGCTGTGTAACGTCCACGTATTGTCACTTTAGATGCTCCGCGAAGAGAGTCTCTATATTTCTATAATCTCTTCCATTTTCTGCGGATCCATTTACGGTTTTTCCGTTTCCCAAATTAGGCTGCCTAGGTTGCCTTAATGGTAGATCCGCCACTGAATCTTTTGCTCTTCTTTCCTTCTCTCGCGAGTTCCTTTTTTGCAGCCATGTAGTTGGTATTCTTTTGATCGTCATCTGTGTTTTCCTTAGGAATTTTTTGAATTAGGAATTGCTCATGAAAAAGATAGACACTAATATTTTTGGGCACCTAGGGCGTTTTCGGACCACCTAGGGTCTCTTCGGACCTCTTCGAGTGTGCAATAACGCACAGTATTCACTGTAGAAAATGCGCAGTTAGGCAGAGTGTTTGTGTTAAAAAAAAAGAATTATATAAACATTTTAATCCTTAAACTTTATGAAAATCGTAATGAGAGGGAAGCGGTGGTAGGGGTTGGTACATTAAAAAAAATTTTTTTTTATTTTATTTTTTGCCATTTTTTAAAATTTATTGTTTAAAAATTTATTGTTTTTTTCTCATTAAAATATCAATATCGCAAACTTCAACAAATGTATTACTGACATTGAGAAGATTTCATTTCACCCATAGATAGGTAAAATTTATTAATTCTAAACAGTTTTTTCCTCGCAAATAAAGTCGTCTCTATTTATATTGCCGCGATTAGAACCTCGAAGATTAAAGCCAGCCGCGCACACGGTAAAAGTTTTTTTTGCTGGATTGCTTGTAAGATTTTGCTGCTGGACGCTCTGCATGTTGGCAGTGCTGCAGGCTGTGCAGGCTGTGCTGCAAGCTCCGCTACAAATGGAGCATGCTACTCTGCTCCGTCACATGCTTGCTCTCCTGCAGACGACACAATCATGTTACCTTTTCTCCACTTCTGATTGGCTTGTTGCCGTTTGGGGCAACTGCGTCGCTTCAGCCAACAAGACGTCATTTTCCTGTACGGCAGCTTGCCCAGTAGCCTGCATAGCTCCTAGCAAGCAACCTAGCAAGAAAACTTACACTATGTGTGCCTGGCTTCATTTTTGTGGAAACGATATTTCCCCACTCTCGAGCCTGACCGGCGCTGCAGTAGAGAGAGTGAGAGGGGGGAGGGAGCCGCCACGGTCGTGATGGGGGAAGAACTCAAAGTGGGCGGCAAACTAAAAGAGGCGAGGTGAAAGTTATAGAAGCGAATGTAAGTTATGGGTGGCTCCATACCCAGTGCGCAGGTGATGAAACGCCAGAAAATTAGTATTTTTAGAAATTATAATGTTTTCTTCAATTACTATATTTTCAGTTATCAAGTAAATTAATATTTCAGTTTACAAGATTATTGAAATTTAAATATAAATTGAATATGAATATTGAATTGTTCGTGTTAACAAATACTTTTTGGTTTATTCTTTATTCTTAACAAAATTTTTAAATCATTGTTTGCATGATTTGTATTTTACAGCTGGGACAGGAGCTCTAGAAAAAAGATTCCATATTGTCAAACCTTGGTCACAATGTCTTGCTGATAACAAAAGGATATGGAAAGAACAAGCTGAGAAAGGTTATATTTGTTTTTTTTTTAATGTTTTAAGACGTTTTATATACATATATATATAAAATATACGCCATAAAAAATATATTCCTCAAGTATACCACCCTGAAATTTGACTTTGTCTGATCAAACTCAAACTTGGGCAAAGGTTAGTCCTAATAGGTAGAACTTTACAGAAAAGTAATTTTTTTTGGTTCGATAAAAATTGACTAAGGTAGGGGAGGGGATATTTTTCGATTTTGTACTGGGAGACCCTATTTTGAATGTACTAAACTACTTTCGTATGGAATAAAGCAAATTTTTTCCTGATCTATCTTTTTTTTTTTTTGAAAATTAAAAACATTTTTTATTTATTTTTTTTTTTTGAGAAGCAACACTTTTTTTCGCAAAATAAAGCTCAATTTTTTATCTTTCGATGTCCTGAAATAAAAAATTCCGCTTTTGTTTGTTTTCGAGAAATTAAATAAAGAGCACTGCGGTGTACCGGCGGCGCTAGAGACTATGGGACCATATTGGGATGCACGCTCCGCGAAACTTCTTCAGATTAATTTATCGTGTCAATTTTGTATATTTATTCCTTATAGAACAGCTCTATACATTTTACAGAATTGAAACTGTCATTAAAGTATTTTAATGCCTACATTATAGTCACTGTATGGATGTTTTAGTTTGATCAGACAAGGTCAAATTTCACACTTGAGAAATAATGACCCATATACATATCTCTCTCTTCACTCAATATGCTTCAAAATTTGAGATTTCAAAATATTTACTAAGATTTCATAGTTTATTCAAGGCATTTTTTTATAAAGAGAAATATTTCAGCGGATTTAAAAACATTGCAAGAGATTTCAAAGAATTTCGAGGAATTTCAAAAGATTACAATCATATTTTTTAAAAACTTGGAATCATTTGAGAAGATTTTTAAAGATTCAGGAGATTTCAAGAGAGCGTGTGCAAAGTCGAATTTCGCGCATGGAGTATCAAAAAGTATTGAAAATCTACTATTCCTACGAAGTTTGTTTTTTGGCAGGATATTTTCCAGTACATTCTTTTGCAAGACTTATTTGGACATAATATTTATAACATTATTTACATGTACAGTACCATCGGGAATTGTCCGTACGATTGGCGCAAGCACTATTAAAAATCACTGCTGGATTTTAACTATGATAACTCGGTGAAAAAAAGGAGATAGAATATTTTTTAAAAAGCAGTTGGAAAACTTATGAAATTCCACGTCTAGTGGTGCGAACCAGATTTTTTCTTGACCTTCTGAAAAGAATACAGCACGTGAAAAGTTTTAAAACAAAATTCAAGATTTTCTCGAATTTTGTACCTCAATATCAACTTTTTGCATGACTTAGGTTAATTGTTGCAAAAATTTGAAAATTATACGACATAGAGCCTAAAGCTTTATCTTTAATTTAAGCCAAAGGAACTTAAAAAATCTTCATTGATTCTCGAGATACGATTAACAATGTTCAATCGTATTTGAGTTAAGTTTTAATCGACGATCACGGCTCTCGGCCGGTCTGCTGCTCGCCTCCTTCAAATACGATTGAACATTTTTAATCGTATCCCTAGAACCAATGAAGATTTTTTAAGTTTCTTTGGCTTAAATTAAAGATAAAGTTTTAGGCTCTATGTCGTGTAATTTTCAAATTTTTGCAACAATTTTCCTAGTGTAACGGGTGCAATGTAAAATAATAGAAATACTATTATAGATGTGATAATTTATTACTCAGAATGAGATGTTTCGCTAATTACATGTAAAGTAGAACTAAAGAGGTGGGACCGCTCGCAGTGGTACCTGGCCCCGCACGTCTTACGAGATATAGAGGGGATAAGAGCTTCATCAGCATATAAATATTAGCTTATAGTTGAAAATGCTGTTACACTAGGTCATGCAAAAAGTTGAAGTCGAGGTACAAAATTTGATAAAATCTTGAATTTTTTTTAAAACTTCTCACGTGCTGTATTCTTTTCAGAAGGTCAACAAAAAATCTCATTGGCACCACTAGACGTGGAATTTCATAAGCTTTCCAGCTGTTTTTTTTAAAAATAAACTAACTCTTTTTTTTTACGGAGTTATCGTAGTTCATAGCCAGCAGTGATTTTTAATAGTGCTTGCGCCAATCGCACGGACAATTTTCGACGGTATTTTATGTAGAAGAATTACGTTTTTAAATATACTTTATATTTTTTTCTAAAGAAAAATCAAAATAGTGTAGTATTTACATAATTTGCTCATATTCTTTTACAGATGCAAAAATTCGAGCTCAAAAGGACCAACAAGAACAAAAATTCAATGAAGATAGTGAAATTGCAGGACCTACATAAGAATCCGATGAATAAATTTTTAGAGTACTGATGTACTGTCATTTTTGTAAAAATTCAACGTCCATATAAATGTAATAATACCATACTAATCATGAACGTGTAAAATAATTTTCAAACAATTCAATAGCTCGAAAAAATTAATAAACTGATATATTTAAGAGCATTAGATCCAAGTTATATCTTTAAAAATTGATTTCTTCATTTTACTTAACAAATATTGAAATTAGGTATTTCTTCAGTCTCTAGCGGTACTCTTTTTTTTAAATATAAGTATGCGTCTGTATTGATAAAATGTTTCAATTTCATACTTTTACTACAAAATGTAAATATTAAATTTTGAGCTTAGGTGTCTAATCTTTCATTTTACGTGAAAAGTTTAAAGAGTAAACATTTTCATGCTTTATAACAAAAAATATATTTCTAAAAGGAATAGTGCTATAGAGCTAGAAAATATCTAATTATAAGTTTTGTTAAATAACGTGAACAGTTCAAATTTTGAGATTAGAACTTGCATCCAAAATCCTTAAATTAAATGACACATCAGGGTAGTGTGAAACTGCATCCGAATTGTTTATAAATTTTTCTTCTACGAAATAATTCATGCTAATTTTAGTTAAGGCAGTTGCACGAAAAGTCCAAACCTAAAAATTCTGTCTCTTCATTTTATTTCCTATGTAATATATGATAATTGAATATTTTTTCGCTCTTTATCCATAATCATATTTAAGGGAGAAAAGTGCCTCGAACTCGACACTAAAGCCACTGGGCTTTAACGGCATTGGGTGGCTTATTGGTAGTGGCGTGTCTTATAAGAAATTTCTCAGGAAGCATGAAAGTAGTACACTCGACTTTCACAATATTAACTAAATTCAGAATAAAAGCCCCCGAAATATTAACGCAATTCCTTTTCTCAAATGTCACATCAATTGCGCATGCGTATTGCACATAAAATAATATTTTTAAGCATTTTAAATTGCGCACAAATAGCAACCAATCTGATGCCGAGCGCAACTCATGCGCAGTGTATCAAATGAAATTTGAGGTAACTGTTGGTTAATATTGCGGTGGTTCATATTGAGTGAGTCGAGTGTACTGCCAACTGTTAGAAAATTTAATTCTCTGCGGCACCATGTGCGGCCACGCAACGCCACTAAAGCCTCGCCTCATCGCCATCTTCACTGGTTCAGATGTCCCTTAAGGTGCAGTCCCATTTCGGCAGAAAACGTCGGCGTAAAGCAGAAAATCATGAGAGTGACAGAGATAGGTAAATCTGTTTGTCTCTTTCCCTTTCGTAATTTTCTGCTTTACGCCGACGTTTTCTGCCGACATGGGATTGCACCTTGAATGTTTATCACATGTAGATTCTGGAAAAGTCGTCACGGCAACTTCAGGCCATATCTGAAAAAGACAATATCTAAGAGTTCGAGTGTAATTATAATATTTTTGTTATGTAAAATGAAGAAATTGAATCTTAAGGTTAAAAACTAATTTCAACACTCCTGAAGCAGGATTTTGTGAATATAGTGTTTCAATTATATTATACGTTCCATATCTTTTTTCAACTATAAAAATATAAATGGCACAATAGAGATACGTAATTTTAGTAGCATTTTAAAAGGAAAGAGAAATAAAATTTAAATATAAAGAAAATTACTTTAAGATTGGTAGAACATATTGTAAAAAAATGTTAAGTGAAAATTTATTTCCGAAGGTAAATGTTTCCAGATATATAATGAAATTTATTTAATATTTATAAACTTTAGTTAATAAAGATTATAAATAAATACGAAGTTAGATCAATTCTCAATTCTTCTTCTCCATAAATATTAAAATTCTTTACAAAGTAAAGATAATCCAAAAATTGTATAGAAACCTAATTTATTTTTAAAAATTATTTGTGCTCGGCAAATGTATAACAAATTCTTCCTTCATAGTTTTAAGTAAAATTACTTGTACCTATTGTGCAGTATACTCACCTTCCTGTGTATTTGGTGATACATAGACTGATAGTAGATTCTTAAAAGCATAAACGTTTCAAAAAATTTCATGTAATCAAGGACACACTTATTGTAAGATTAAAATCGTTCTCATGCAATAGAAGAAGGAGGGGGGGTTGCAAAAGTACGAAAATTTTTAAAATCAAATATGACTGTTGCGAAAAAATTACTACATGTTATTACAAATGAAAAACTCTAATGAATTTTTGTAATACATAAAAATAGTCCTAGGATGTCGACATGAGGTTCAAAATGTTCAATTTTAGTAAATTAAATATTCTCTCCTACGGATACGATAATTATTTAAAGTTCTTCCTAAGTACAGGTTTTGGTATTAAATACTAAATGAAAAATTAAACTTAAAAAATATAATTTTCTTTCGATTTATAATGTATTGAATATTATAAAAAATGACCTTTTTAAAATTAGGTTAATGAAAATTGTTTTTCGTTTAAAAAATTAAGAGAATAATGACACGTAGCAAATTTTTCGCACTAGCCTTTTCGGCACGCAATGTCTCACGACGATGAAACAAAATTGGCATCAGTGGCATTACCAGGACCCAGCTAGAAAAATTGGCGGAAGGTTCAAATCTCTTTAATCTATTTTATGAATAAAATAAACAAAAAAGTAGGAATAACAATTACGTAAAGATAATTTATATATGTCAAATTAAACGTCTTGTAATCGAGCAAAAAGTAAGTTTTCAAAAAATTATTTCAAAAGAATTACAACTTCTATCGACTTTATTTTTTTATCTAATTTTTTCTTTAATTTCTAAGTTAATTTTCATAATACAAAAATCACTAAAGTAATTATTCTTGTCCAAATGAAATCAGCCTATTTCTTCAACTTTTGTTTTTGGTAAATTAAGTTGAGTAAAAAAAAATAAGACAAGAAATGAAATCGAAAGGTATTGTAATGTTTAAGAAATCAATTTTTTAATTCCGGAATTCTCCGTTAAAAGGAACCTTTAGCACTTAGGCATTAAGTTATTTTTTCATAGTAATTTAGGGCCAATTTCAACTTATCCTTCCCAAGCTGTCCTTCTCACGTCTTTAATTATCTTATTCCTAAAATGAATCAATGAAATTTGAATCTCCTAATTTTCTAATTTGGGAAATAAATTACAAAAAATAAATGTGAATATTAAGTACACATTTAAAAGTATGAGATCGTAGTGGAACGAAAAAAACATGACACATTATGTAACGCAATAAAATCTCCGACTTTATATCTAGTTAAAACTTTTTAATAATTAACATATAATTGTGACTTTTGAAGAATAGATTGCACAAAATTATTATTACATATATTTTTTAAAGCTTCAGTGACTTCGGTAACACTTTGTAGTATCACGTATTGCAAGTTACAATTAAGTATTAAAGTTATCAACATATTAAT
>UCOK01000178.1:0-27073 GCA_900474325.1 Synergus umbraculus | reverse complement strand
CCTTTAGATATTTTTTTTAAACATTCATGTTGTAAAATTTATTTCCAGTAATTCCTTTTCTTGAATAATAAAATAATTTTTTGAGACAGAAAAATACCAGGTGTATAAGCTTAAATCCGCTGTCTTTTAGGCAAAAGAAATATATTATATAATAAGAACTTTTAAGTAATAATATTCCTCTGACTCTAAAATCATAATTTTATACATCATTAGTATAAATTTAGAGATTAAAGAGTGTCAAAAGAGGAGTTAAAAATATACAAAAAGTTATAAGAGCTTTAAAAGAGAACTTAAAAATTCTACGAAGACAATAGAGGTTTAAAAGAGACGTTACTAAAATTAAAGAACATAGAGGCAAGATCCTCAAAGTAGGGGCTAAAGATTATTTAGAAGCAAAATAGAATGAAAACATCTTTTGGAGATGCAAAGTAGGAGCTAGTAGAATAAGCAGTCGCAAAGTAGAGGCAATACTTCCACTTGAAGCGTCAAAGTAGAGCCTATATTTCGACTCGGGATGTGTGACCTTTACTATTAATCGTAATTAAATTCCACTTCTTATAATTCCGACTTCATCCTTTGCAAATTCAACTGGACTTCATTTCCAAAAGTCGCGTATTTGAAATCTGATTTTCTTACGATAAGCTTCCAGTATTTAAGACAGAAGATATAAAATATGTTAAAACTGTAACACACTTTTAACATTGCTAGTTTAAATTAATTTTTTATAAACCTAGGGCGATAATTAACCCTTTCAGCAAAATTCTTTGCTTCTGAAATAGTTTCTTGTACACTTCCGCTATCGCATAATTTAGTGGCGATTGCGCGTTACCATTATTAATGTTCCGTGCCATTTAACCGTCTACGCACACGCGTGCCTGCAAATGACGTATGAAAGCAAGTACATACTAAGCACACATATGAATATAAGGAAGCTCCGCGAAGTGTTGTGCTGTAGGACCTGTAGGTAGACATGCGTGTCTGGTCGTTATAAATGGATTGACCCAAAGAAAACCTCTGAAATGACATAAATAACGGCGACGTGCGTTCTTATGTAACATCGACATGCAGACGATGCATCGCACTTCCAATATCTTTTTACTTTTTCCTGATTCATACTTCACATAGTACAATTCTCATTTTGCAAACAGTTTTGATTTTTTACTTCGAGCTCATATTTGAATAGAAAAAATTCAAGGAGAATCGAAATCCGTTTAACATCAACTGGAATTATCAGTTTGCCGATCCGAAGGGGAATCTAGGAAAAGCCAGGAAATTTTATTCAGTGGGGAATTGATGGAAATCCCAGATGAATTTGAATCAGAAGCTGGGATTTTTCTCGGGATTGCAAAACTGCAGATGATAGCAAACTGCAACTTTTACAGGCAACAGAGGAAAAAGATAAAGTTGTAAACTGAACAGAAATATATAGCTGAAGAGAAAAATTAAGTTATTCTAAGTTGGTTGATGTCAAAATACGTTAAAATGTGTTTCCTTGGAAAGAAATTGTAAATATTGATCGGGAAAAACTAATTATGAAGAAAGTAATTATGATTATGTAAATAGCAACAGTGGGAAAATTAAATTTGTATGAACTAAAAGGAATAAGTAAAACTGAATTTCAATTTGTTGCAACTTGAAAAACATAAAAGAAAGAAATGTTAGTCTTTCTTTTTCCATGAAGTCAAATTCTTTCATGTATTCTTTTTTCCTGGTGTACCAGGAAAGGGAGAATAATCCATTCAAGTACATAGATCTTTCATTCACGGAATTGACTCCTGTCGATTTCATACGTAAAGTGTTATTCTCCGAAAAAAGTCTAGCGAACGTTCGGATATTTCGACACATTGCTTATGGATCGGATGAGGTACCAGAACTGATTCTTTATGAAACACCAGACTTAAAATAATACTTCCTGTCAGACAAACTCAACTTTTAGGAATACGAAGCAAGCAACACTTTTTCCCCTTTAGTTCTTCAGAAGTCGCAGTTACTCAAAACAAATAAAATGTATCAGAAGTATTTCAACCAGAAATATTTTTCCAACTAAAAATAACAATATAGACATTACAAGTTTATTTCATACAGAATTATTTTCAATGCATGAAATATATTCAATTGTAAATGTAATTCGTTAATTTGAACGTTCAGAACTGTTCAGTCATTCAAATAACAAAAATTACAAAAAAATTAAATCCTAAAAAACGACATCAACTCTCTGACAAAAATAAAATAAAATAAACTTATTTTTTAACCTACAGGAAATGGGAATAATAAATCTCAATTTACAGGAGCGAAATTTGATTCGCGACACTATACATATGTCTTAATTTGAATAAGCTCAGTTTTACCCTTATCTCGCCTTTATTGTCAACGGTAGCAAACTCGGTGTTATAACGAAACCGTGAATTCATAGAAATCAAGTGCAACTTTTCTTTTATTACGCTGACCGGCAGTAATTATTACGTCGGGCGATTTCCTGCGCGCGTACTTAGCAATATTTATGTACCTGAGAGGAATTTACATAAAGATTCACGAACGGTAATTCAATTTTGCAATCTCAATTTTCATGAAGCTTTTGAAATAACTCTGATGTTAACTTAAATACCCATTACTCGTAATAATTAAGAGTTTCAAAATCTACAAGTTCTCGTGAATTTACTCTACTTATTTAAAGTCTTTTATTTAAAGCGTTTTATTTAAAGCATTTTATTTTAAAGAAAGAATTTTTCTAAAAATTAAACGCTGGCGATTTAAAAGATTTTGTTACACATTATTCATTACAAGTAATCAACAGCAGTAAAAAGCTCGAGCAGAATTTTTTAACAAAGCCAATAATTAGTTACATATTCCGAATGGGCAAAAAGTGTCTCCTTGTTATTGTGATTGTTTCAGTTTCAGTTCATTCTCTATTTTCAAATTACGTAACATTCACAATGTTAACGCAGCAACAATATTAAGTGTTCAAGGTATTGAAACTCGTCACCACAACACTGCGCGTGCAAAATGCTTGAAGCTATCGAAGAGCACGCAATTATAGTATCCCAACGACTCGTCAATGCCTCTGTCACGCAAGTATATAGGCGTGTATTTAAAGCTCGCGTGATTACAAAGCTAGATAAAAGTACAGAGAAATCTTAATCGAAAGCAGAAATAATAAGCTAAAATTGAATTATCGACCTTTTACAATCCATTTTTTTAAAAAGCGAACAGATTTCACAATTTTACTACCACTACTATACTATGCTATATTATACAATATAGACTATATAATGGTATATTTTGATTTAATCTGCAAATTTTAAATTATACTCTCCAAATCTTATTTTTTTCTTTGATTTGTTCACAGGAGGGCTTCAGAAAAATAAACCAATGAATTAATTAAATATCATTACAATATTTACTTAAAGTTCAGTGATTTTTTAGCTAGCGCCAGATTAAATTTCCATTAAATTAAATTACCTAATTGAATAAAATCACGTAAATGAAGTGTTTAGAAACGATTAAATTTATTACATTTGCATTCGAAATGACTTTCGTTTGCACAGAATATTTATCTCAGACCGCTTTCATGAGAGTGAGCAAAATTTAGAGAAATGTTTGCAAAAACCGTTCCATGTTCCTAGTTTCGAAATAAAGGTAAAATACTGTTTGATAACGACAGGATACTGCAAGAGTGATAGGCATAAATCATACAGTAGGTGTGAGATGAAGAGGGAACGTTTTGTGGTGTAGGAGTTCACATACATTCAGCTATAACTTGAACCGGTCGACCGAACGAAATTGCATCCACTGAGCAATTCATGCGTTTCACCTTGGGTGCGTTCAATTATATATTTAGGGATTTGAATTTCTTTATAATTATTCTACATATTTATATTTATTTATATCTTAAAATCCTCTGCAGACTTCATAAAAGAGGTTTATTTTAAAAGCTAAGTTTCGCTAATCTAGTATATTCAAAGTAACAACCAGTAAGTAAAATTAAAAAAATTATAAGCGACTTTTAAAGGAAAAAAAAAGTTAATACAAGTTACTTTCATCGATACTTGTGAAAAGTTCAGCAAGAAGTTTTAGAAAACTTATTCTCACGCGAATTGGATAAAAAAAAAGAATCGTCTACGACTTTGTAAAGAAACATGTGCGTATGACTAGGTACATTAGAGTATCGACAGCTGATATCTGTCACTCTTTCGTCCACGTGTGGTCGCGAAAAAAGAATCGATAATCGAAGTATTCATGTCTATGTTGGTGTAAAGTGCGTCAGATAAAGTATGTAACAGTGTACACTCGTGAGACTTCGCAATCTACGCTAGAGCGATTGACAAAGTATTATGTAATAACTAAATGGGAGATAAGTATTGCGTTAGTCGGTAATGCGAGACAGGTATACAGTGCATTTATCAAGGGACATTAGTGCTATTACTTCCTTAGGATCTCTAAGACAAGTAATTTTTTTTTTCAATTCACTAGCGCATTTTCATCTACAGAATTGTGAACGATTATTTTTCATCAATTACTCATCATCATAATCTCGAAAAATTTGACTTCAAATAGGATTTATTCAAATTTCATTGCCTGCACAACACATCTCCATTTAAGTTAAATTTTCCGAAATGTCTTTTTTAATATTTTTAAATATTTTATGTACAATACTATCATGATAATAAAGACGTACGAAATGACTTTTTTCGTGTTCCGTAACATCACTAGCACGAAAAGATCACTTTTCGTATGCATTACAAATTTTCACAATGAGTGAAAGGAAAATAGTTAAACGAAGACGGAAATAGGTCGATGTTTTCAGCGACAACTGTAGCGCGCTCGTCTCGCGATATAGCGTTCAATATACGTTAGAAAAACTAATCAGTACTTAGAATATTCAGTTTTGACTTTTCAAGCTGAAGATATTATTTTATGAATAAACTACAACCTTTTATTAGTCAGGGGGTTTAGCCCCTCGAATCCCCAAGCGGGGGATTCGCCTCCTACATCCCTATCAAGGTTGCAACCTGGACCCTCCCCCCCCCACAACTCCGATCAGGTAAAATGCTTTTCATGACCTTATAAAAAATTTCATATGTATATGTGGTAGATCCTTTTCTTGACTAGTGCAGTGTTTTTAAATTCGTCTTGGGTTCGGGCAGGTTCGGACACCTACAACTCGTCCTAAAAACACTGCACTTGTCACGAAAAGGCCGTCGTCTACCACTTGTTATGCAATATACTATTTTAATATTATTTAATTTTTTCTCTATACTATCAACTTGAACTGATAACGCGTTTTCGTTTCGCAACATTTGTTCTATTTCAAAACTTATCATACAGCGTCAATGTTAATCTTAAAGTTGTACTTTTCAAAAATCGTTAGTAATCGCAAAGCAATCGCTGATAATTTGAATAATTCTCCACATGCGGTTAATTTCATTTTCTTTAAGGCAAAGCAACGATCTGAGTATGATTTTAATTAGAACTCACGTAGCGGATTAATTACGAAATTCAATTAACAATATTAAGAGACCTTTCTGCATATTGTGTCTGCATAAAAATTATTACTATATTTCGTTCCTTTTCTTATTGGTTTCGATACCGATTAAACCGAAATGATCATTATCCATGACACATGAATATTGATGGAAGATAATCCATTACGAAAATATATTTGATAGTTACCAAATATTCTATATTCTATATTTGTGAGTAAAATTAGACGGCTTATAAAAAAATGATGAAATATTGAATTCCTATCTCATAAATTTTAGATTACTATAAAAATTGACGAGGAATGTCACCGTACTGTACAAATTCACCATGTCTCGAATATGGTGCTTTGACACACGCATGAAATTCTAGTACTCTCAAATTCGAGTGATCAACTATCAAAAATAAAATCAAGGGTAATTCCGTTACGATGTAACGATATTAGGCAACACCTATTTACCAACACCTCGAGTTTGCCTAGTAGAACTTGTTTCGCCCTCGAGTTACTGAAGATGAAAAACCTAGTAGATAAGAGAATTTGAGAGCTAAATTAAACTAAACTGAACTAACGTAATTGTATTAATTGCAGCAGGGTTGCGGGCAGTTCAGACATGGGAAGTGAGCATTACTGCCTGAGGTGGAACAATCATCAGAGCAACTTGCTGGGTGTGTTCAGTCAACTCCTAGAGACGGAATCACTAGTGGACGTGACGCTGGCGTGCACGGAGGGACCGTCTATCCGTGCTCACAAGGTCGTTCTCTCCGCGTGCTCCAGCTACTTTCAAGCCTTGTTCCTCGACCACCCCAATCGCCACCCCATTGTCATCCTCAAGGACGTCCGCTTTTCCGAGTTACGTACCCTCGTTGACTTTATGTACAAGGGGGAGGTGAACGTTGAGTACTGCCAATTGTCAGCTCTCCTGAAGACCGCGGAGAGTCTTAAAGTAAAAGGTCTGGCAGACATGACCAACATTAATGCGGCTGTGGCTTCGAGGGAGGAGCAGCAGCATTCGAGTTCAGAAGGCATGCGAGAAAGGGAGCATAGGGAAAGAGAGCATAGGGAAAGGGACAAGGACAAAGAGCGCGAAAGAGAGCCAGCGAAAGAAAGTGAAGCACCTCAACAAATACCTAGACCACCTAGTGAACCTGTGGAAGCTGTGGACATGACCGAGTGTCCGTCATCCCCTGCAGGTCCATCGAGTCCCTGTCCAGGTCCCTTGGCTCTCGATCGACCTAGGAGAGACTCCGAAGGCGCAGCTAGTTTAGAAGAAACAAGAGGTTCCCTTAGTCCAATTTCTGTACACAGTGGCCCTAGCGACATGAGTCTCAGTAATAATAACAGCGTCCCAGGAGCGCTACCCTTAAATTTACCACAGAGTCGGCTTCCGTCCCCGCACAGTACAGAGCCTTTAGCAGGACCATCGGGGTTACCCCCGGTTCAACAAGTTCCACTCGTAAGTTTATTTCAAATACTATTGCTCTCTAAAAAAAGTCTTGAAGAAAAAAAGACCTTAATTATCGCAATATTTGGAAAAATCTAAATATTCGAAAAACAAACTCTAACATTGGACATTGTTTATTTTTCTTTTATTTTTGAATTTGTTGAATTTATGGCATCTACAATATGCATCTTGTTTTCAGTCCTTAAAAAAAGAAGTGGACTGGGATAGATCGACAGAGGAACGCAGTGCGAGTAGTGAAATATCCACGGACTACAGACTTCCACCAGATCCGGTGAGTCTCTTTTTTTGCACTTTAACTTTATATTTCCATCGATTATTCTTGTTCTTGTATTTCTCTTTCCTCTGCATTTATATCAATAATGACTACCGCCAGCTCAACCCCGCACTCATCTGCAATCCTCGATAAAATAAGGTCGTTAGGTTGCGGATGATAATGCGAAATATTTTTACAATAGCAATGCATAATCGTATTATATCACTTGGGATGTTAAAATTAGTTACTACCAAAAGCGACGACTAAACAATAATCCTTAAAACACAAAGGATATCATCGATACATAAATGTAACGCTTCTCTTTAAATTCAGTGGAAACGTATAATATTCAAATAAAATTGCATGTGGGTCTGCTGCATGTGCCCAAATGCTTTGCTATCCGCTGCTCTCCCTGCCAATTAAAATCGTCGTATCGTCTCTAATAACCGCCGAACCACAAATTATTAAGGATGTTTTTCAATCACCGATTATAGAATATGTAATTAACAATATCCTGTCGAATGATTCTTTCATTGGCTAATCGATTCTAAAGAATCTAGGTTACAAAATATGGGTTTCATACAATATTTAGTTCCATCAAAATTCACACAGTTCAATCATCATATCATAAACAACAAATTTCATTCAAGTCGCGGGGGATAAAAAACAATTCTTGTAAGGTTAAAAACATGCAAATAATTTACTTATTTGTCATATTTCAAAAAAGGAAACAATTTTTCAATTTTTTTCAATTTTTTTTTCGCCTTTTAAAAAAATTAACTTTTTTATTAATAATGACAAGTTCATCTTTTTTGTTACTAGAAATTCCATTTACTTGTAATAATATAATTAATTATTTTATTATATTATAATTATGGAATATATATGTTGAATCTTTCATTACGTATCAAAACTTAAAATTGGTATTTTCGAAAATATGAAACATAACAAATAAGTAATTCATTTTATAAATGTTAAAGAACATTTAAGTTAAATAAAAGTTTACAGGAAGGACAAATCCTTTGTTTAAATATTTTAGAAAAGTTTTCATAGCAAATTTCATCACCGATTAATATTTTGATGCCCATGTCAACTATTCCCAATAAGTAATTTGATTTTTAAACCGAAACATGAAATTCAAAGTACTTCTCGTTCTCATCTCTCTCTTTCTCTCTTTTATTTGTGTTCATCAGCGAATCTCTCTCTCCCTTTCTCATTTTTACTTTTTTCTCTTTATATCACGTCCCAAATACATTTTTCAAAATTACAAATTTTTTACACTTTATACTAAACGTTTTACTTTATACTGAAAAAACTCATCAATTTTAACTTTTTAATCAAACTTTTCCTCTCGACTTGAATCATAATTAGGGTTACCAGACATAATTATGTTTACTTATTTATTATATTTTACATGAGTTCTGACTAATGGCAACAATTTACTGAAAAAAAAATTTATATTTGTTCAGTTTCTTTATTAGTTCTAGTTTAAAAAATGAAAGACTTGATTTTCAAAAAATTAATTAAATTTAATTGCAATGTGAAAAGACAAGTTTTTACTAGAATTTTCATTCGAAATATTTTTACTTTAAAAACAAGCAGATTTCATATGAGAACCAAAAAATTTAATTTAATTAGTAATTACTGAGTTTTATCATATATTCATTTAATTCAAAAATACTTTTCATTCATTGCTCTTTTCTGAATTTAATATATCTTTTCTTCCTCCTTCTCCCTCTTCTCCTCCCTTCTCTCTATCTCTCTCTCAAAAAAAATAATAATAGAAATAAAAAAAATTGATAAGTGTACGGGGAAATAATTCTCCAGATATGATGGATAACATCAGCCTAAGAAAATCTCTTACATTCCTACATTTCCAAAATTATTTGTGATCTCTATCTCTATCAATTTTAAATTAATAGAAATTTCACTATTTTCTCTAATTCTCTATATTGTTATAATTATCATTATGCTAAACATTTATTTGCAAACTTTTCGCAAGTGACTAACTTCGCTAATTGCGCCACTCCACCCTGCTGAAAATTTTCAAAAATTTTCGAGGTTTACTTCTATTTAAATAAAAAAAAAGACCTCAGTTGTAATATCGAAAAATTTTGGCAGGATAAGTAGCATAACTGTCGCATTCCTCCTGGTTTGATTCACCGTAAATTCTCTACATATAAATAAAAAATCAATTGCTTTCGAGTCGATTTTAACACCGCACCTGCGCTCATTAAAAAAAATCCGATAGGACCCTGTTTGAAAATCGGCTAGACGAATGAAAACTGATAAGTACGTGAAAAACATCTTCCCCGAAGAAGATAATTTTTCTATCAGATTTCATCCGATTTCTATTCAATTTTCGTGGCAGGCAGTGCTGCGAGAAATTCATACCTTCAATTGAGCGGTTCAAAGTAAAAAGTCGATAAAAATATGTCATTTGTAAAAGTGGGATAAAAATTGTTCAGAGTAACGACGGAATGAAAAAAAAAAGACTTTTCAGAACAAAAATGGAACGCCAATACGAACACTGACTTGGTTCATGTTCCGTTTCTGCTCTGTGAATTCGTGTTGACCGATTTTCACTCTAAAGAATTTTTGTTCCACTTTAACCAACGAAATATTCTTATTCGCTTTTTACTTTCAGCCGCTCAACTATCAAATCCTAAATCCTTCCTGCCAGCCTTGTCTTGCTAGCTCACTGTCAAGAAGTTGACCTTCGTTTTTGGCCATGGTTGTTTTTACTACATATTTATACATATATATTTATATATACACATATATATTCTATACGTTATATATCGTTAATAATATATACTCTATATTCATTTGGCATATATGTATATCGTTATAAAGTGCAATAATCTATACTGACATTCATTATACACACGGCATACATATTTCATTATTATTTTATACGATATATATACATATATGTATATATATCTGTATTCCAATTGTTGTTTGCGTTTTAAGTGCAATATATTCCGCGCTCACGTGCACACACACATACACATATACATTCATGTATATTTATATGTGTCTGTGCTTGGGGGTGTAAACCTATATTGTGCATATATATTGCGCTACTGTCGAAAAGGAGGGACGAGGAATATTATAGACATGGGTGGCTACATATCAAGAGTGGGTCCTTTTTATTATTGTCATATTCTACTTGTATACACACTCGATAATTTTTTTCATACTACTACCAAAAAAAAAAGCCGCAAAGAGCAGGCACGCCAAACAAAAATGAGCGTCAACTTCTTGTGCTGCTGCCGCGCGAATAAAAAGAAACCACTTCGTATTTTGTACATATACTATATATCTATGAATGAAAATCTTCCGTGACACCACTTGCCTATCAAATAAAAAAAAATGAAAGAGAGGGAGAGAGAGCGATTCTTTATTCGGGACGATACTACGATCTCTCGACTCAACGCTAGTTTTCCCAGAGTAGTCCACTTGTTAGCTAATAATCTATTTAACTCCAGTAAAATATTGATGAGAATTCAGAAATATTTTGCCGCAGTAAAAGATGCACGGTAAAAAGTAAAAGATGTAGAGAAAGTGAGAACGAGTAAAAGAAATGCATTCTCCTGAAAACATCTGAATTCCTCATTCTTGGGTAAGACTAATCCAAAAATGAAGGACTCCAGAAAACAACTCAAAGAAAAAAAAGTAAAACAAAAAAAAACTGGACTTTCCTTCGAATTCTCAGTTGCTTCCTAGATTAGTTTCCTTAGGGAAGAATTGAAAATTCGGATGAATGGTATTTGTTTCAGTAGTTGGTTACAAAAGGTCGAGATGAAGCTATTGGTCATAAATGCGTCGACTCGATTCAGTCGCACATATGTTCAATATCTTCGATCGCGGGAGACGATACACCTGCAGTAGTTTTTAAATAAAGTTTGACGAGAATGTAAAACTAGATTAGCAATTGTAGAAAAAGCAAAAATAACGCAAAATTCAAGGAAAAGTAAATGAAAAAGTAGAAAAATAAAAAATAAAAAGAAAAGCGTGAATAGAGAATCGAATCTCGCTCGCTCGATAATGGTAGTAGAAGAGAAAAGCAAGAAGTTGATGTTCTTGTTTGTTTGGTTGCAGGAGTTGATGGGTGTGGATGAGCGGGTGTTTGCGTGCATGTACTGCGGTGCCTCGTTCCACCACCAGAGCAAGCTGACGCGGCACATCCTCTCGCACAGCCTCGAGTCCCTCAAGTACCGCGAACAGGCAGCGCACCTTCAGCTGCAGGCCCAACTGGGTCTGGAGCCGGGGATGCATCTACCCCCGGAGGCCCATTATCCGACCGGTGGGCCAGTCGAGCCCATGGACCTCGATCTGGCGGCCCACTCGGACCCAACGTCCGGCGTGGTTCTCTGCAAGTTCTGCGGCAAGTCCTTTCCGGATGTTGGCTCACTCATAGCCCACCTACCAGCGCACACGGGGGACCGACCCTTCAAGTGTGAGTTTTGCGGCAAGGCCTTCAAGCTAAGGCACCACATGAAGGATCACTGTCGGGTTCACACCGGCGAGAGACCTTTCCGCTGCACGTTATGTGGAAAAACATTTTCAAGGTCGACGATACTCAAGGCCCACGAGAAGACCCATTACCCAAAGTACGTGCGCAAGTTCCTGTCCCCCAGCCCAGTGGACCCCACCGAGGAAGAAGCCCCACCGCCCCCGCCACCGTCGCATCATTGAGTTCGCCACCGCCTCCAGCCTTGGACGATGACTGTCGCCGCCACCTTTATGATGGAAAACGTCAATCCTTTCTCCCTACGCAATGTGCATTTCTCCCCTGATCTTTATCCTATCCTCAACCCTCCGTTCCCGTCGCCAGAAGAGGGCGATCTTCAATTTTCGACCTTAAAACCGAAAGGTATTTCTAGTTAGTCCTGTGATTTTGGTTAGGATGATTGGATCGCCGTGTTCAGGGGGAGGAGCACGTTAAAGTACAAGCTCCCTCGCTTAATCAGTGCTTTAAGAACGAAACGTTTAGCTTAAATCGATACATTAGATTTATCGAGACATTATAATGTCGGTAAACAATGCCCGAGGTACCACACCAAGCAGCAACGTTACTTGTCTAGATTTCTACCCTATTAGAACATCATATTGTTGCAATATTGCATGAAAATGTTGCCAACATTGTCATACAATATTGCAGCAACATTGCCGTGACAGAAAAGCAACAAATTGCTCCAACGTCCTATTATAGTGTACTAATTTTAAAGCTCACTCTCCAGATGAAAATATCCACGGACCAGGACCCCAAGTCGAACTTAAAATCTTATTTTCAACTTCAAACTACTGATTACATTTTATTTTACAAATTTTCACATTTCTAATTCTAATTTCCGATGAAAATAATCAAAAGAAAGTCAGGCTCACGAAATTAGCCAACATACAACAATTTTACAGCTACTTCAGAGTTAATATAATGAAAAATCTTTCCGCTCTATAGATGTATTCTGTTTTAAATAAAAATATGCCTATAGAGCATACCTATTTGCTTTGCAAACATCTGGTACATGATTTTTTCAACTGGAGAGAAACATAGAAAACAGTTGCGAGGCTTGTAACTAACTAACTAGTAATTTGAGCGGTAAACTGAGCAGACTAGTAATTGTGCTGCCCGGAAAGGGTTTTAGAAGAAACGAGAGTTGTTGAAAAAAGCAAGAAATGATAGTGAAAGAAATGGTTGAGGAAGAGGACGGTGACGACGCACGACGACGAGGAAGAGGCGGAAAGATGCTAATCTGAGCCGCCACGGTTGGTGCTTTTAAGAGATTTTGATAAAAATGCTGTGAATACTATATTGATTACGATTACTATAACTATTGTAATAATAATGTACTAACGTTGTACGATGTACGATGTGACTGTTGTTGACACGATTGAGAATATTTTATACAGTTGAATACCAGGGGTGGGTTTCGACGAGAGGCAGCCGGGGGTGAGGCGCGATACGCGATTATAAATAATTTATCTGCATTCAGCTGGAAAACAATTTCGAGCGATGATTATGGCGCTGAGGGCTGATCATTAACGCTGCATAATATGTTTAGGACAAGTCGGTTTCTCCGGTTTCGATTCTCTATAAATTCTCACTGACTACAAATAGAAGATCCGTGTATATATTACTATTAATTTAACAGTAGATACAAATCTCGAGAGCAGTTAATTTACTTCCACGTAGAAGTAAGGTCGCTTCCCCAATTGTAAACCGAAATAGATAAGGGTAAGAATATTATAAAATAATATAGATTAATGTAAAAACTGTTAGACTGTACCTTCTTACGCTCATCTATCAAGGTTTGCTGATTATCAGCTTTCATACTTTTAATTAGATTCAAAGAAATTCAAGTTAAATCTTGTTTTAAGAATTGTATTGTTTCCAATTGTATTGGAACTTGCATTTCTTCTAACATATGGCGAACTCCGTGTCGATATTTGTTATAATCCTTTCCATAAGTTTTAATTTTTTCCATAAATCAATTTTTAAATACATTATTTTCGACTCTAAAGATTTAAAAAATTTTTAAATAATACATAAGCATGAAGGCTTTATCCATATTGAATTGTGCACAAAATATATAATTTCAAATTTCTTTTTATTTGGCATGGAGTTTCGTATTCTAAAAAGCTCAAATTCTGACAATTCAAGTCCAATTAAAAAGATATCACGGTATGAAAATAAGGAAAGGGAAAGCGACTTTTGGGACTACTTGTTATTGATTTGTACGTGCTTTTGGCACGTGCTAGCACGATAAGTTACTAGATATCAAGTCAAAGCATACCTGATGTCGCGGTAGCCATTCAGAGTAAAACAGTGCAATATCCATAAAGAAAAATGAACTCAAGGGAATCTTCGACTCATGTTTTGATCAAGGCTTTGCCGAAAGATTCTGCAACTAGAATCATTTGCAAATAGCGCAAAACTTTGAATTTCTTGCCATTTCAACTTAGTGATTTCTTACTTTTATTTCATATGAGTTAACTTGTGACTAACAATCTGTGTGTGTCAAATTGATTTTTTTTTGTTGAACCTGAAGAATTTATTTCAGGAAAATTGGCATAGTATTTGTACAATGATAGGCTATTTCTGTTTAAAAGAACACTTAGGTTGACAATTTGACTAGACCAATCATAAGTTCTTCGGGAAAGTTTTCATATATGATTTATGAAAAAGTAAAGTATAAAAAAGTAGTAGTACAGAAATACTGGTTGTGAATCAAGAACTTTTCGCAAAGGCTGTTGAGAAAGGTATTTTTTTGAATCACAGCAGTCAAGGTTTTAATTTTCTATAACTGAAAGATTGTTATGTCATTTCCTTTGATTTAATCTAATTTTAATATATACAGTTTAAGGTAGGTAGATAGTCGAATTATTTAAATCCGTTAACACGACAACAGGGATTCTTTTTAAAAATTATTTGATCCCGCTATCGTGAACACATTATTCATACGCACGTGCAACGAAATAGATACAAATTCGCGCGATTCAAAGATAATTTTTCTCGAAGAACGACCCAGATAAAAGATTTTACATTCATAAACAACAAGACTTTAGTTACTGTCAATATTCGCTCGTTCACGAATAGTTGTTTTACTTTATTTGTCAACTGTTTATCGCGATAAATAAACTTGTAAATTTTCAGAAAAGATAAAATAGAAATTTAATTTAAAATTTGAATCGATCTTATATGAATTTCATGAAGGTGCTTTTGAAAAATGTCGGATAATATTTGATTTATCGTTATAGCAAGTAATCAGTTAAAACAGGTAAACAGTTATTGATTTTGTCAAGTTTACATTTCAAATATGGCAACTTGCCAAGTGTTTGATGTCAAGAGTCTATGCAATATGTGCCTAACGAGTTTTTTATTTAAATTTTTTAAATCACAAAATTACTAACCCACGCAAATTTTGCCCATTGTCTCATACAGCGACCTGCGTTTTTTAAAAAGCGTTTGAGTGATAAGCGAACCAGTATTCAAATTATTTTCTCTTATTAGATAAGTAATTAGAGTTCTTAAGTATTGTTAAAATTTGTAAAAATAAGGTAATGTTTACATTTCGAAAAAATTTAACAATAGACCTAGAACTCACTTCAGCTCTCGGATTGTTGTCACTTTTACAGTAAATTTACAGTCAATGCACAATCTTTAAATATTAAATAGAAACCTTTATTTTTCAGTCCGCACGAGTTTAAATGAATTAATACATTTTATTATTATTATCAGTTATTTTCTATCGCTCAAAAAAAATTATAAATATAAAATATAACGAGAATTCGAAAGCGGATTTAAGTGATTTTAGAGCTGTGATGACTATACATATTTTACTAGCTTTTAGTGCATCAAATATTATCTTTACTACGCGTCTTCTTTTTCAAAGATCGATCACGCACCCTCATCTTTGCGACACGTGGTGGTTAGCTATTCGGAATTATAAATTACAAATTGTGATGTCAACGACTGTGATCTCTACTTGACCTAGAAGTTTAATAAACTGCTTTTGAACTGAAACATTTTTTCAAAATTTACTCTATACGATACAACATTGGCCCAATTCAAGTGCAACTTTCTTTATTTATGTGTGCATGGATATACTTTTCAAATATATACTTATATCTTACTTGTAAAGATATATATTTACAAAAAATATACTTTTATACTTAATTCTTCAAAGATATGTACAGGCTTCACAGTATTTTACTATTTTCCTATTTTTTTCAAAAAACTTCCCTTTTTCTAATGAATCTTCATTTAATCTATTTTCATTTTCTTTCATTATCTTTTTCATTACTTTTAATCTGAAATAATTATACGATTTTTTCTTTTAAAATACCTTCTTTACACTCTGAAGCTTGTACATAATTTTAATGTGTTTCTAATGATAATTTTTAATAATAATGTGTAATTATGCATTTGGCATAGAAAGGTAAGATCAATTCAGCTTATGATTATTATTAAATGACAAGGGTGGACTTTCGAAAAACACTAACCTCCGATTTTTTTTTAAATTCGTAAATCGCTGTATTTTGGCGCGCTGATTACAAAAATAGTGAAAATATCCGAAAATATTGGTCCACAAGAAAATTATTTCATATGAAAATTGTAGTCTCTCAAAAAATAAATCTGTTGTTTTATATACTTCTTTGCTCTGAAATAATTATTTTCCGAGAAAAATGAGATTATCAAAAATACTCTATAATTAATACTATATTTTTTAGAACATTATCCTTTTCTTTCAAAAAATAGTTTTTTTTTTTTTTACAAAAAAATATATCAGACATAAAAGATAATTTTATTAAGACCGACATCTTTTTATTTCAACTTTTATTTCATACTTTTTCCTTCAAGTCCAATATTTATGGAAATACAGAAAATTTTGTGTAAATTAAAAAATTTTCTGCGCTAATTTTAAATTAGAGCGTAAAAATACATCGATATACGAAATTTCTAAAAAAAATCGGAACTCCAATATCCCGGAAATCGTTTAAATGCGGGTGCGTGAAAAAAAAGTTTGAAAAACAGTTTAAAAATCCTATTTACATTTTTGTATATCTCTAAGAATAGATTTGTATTAGAGCTCGAGGTTTCCGTATAGCGAGTGATTTTTAATTTTAGAGTTTTAATCTGTGATTTTAAAGTTCCGGCGAGCAACATTCCAACACTATTCTGGTAGTTTTGAAACGAATGGTCACTGTATAAGTATACTTAGGCGAAAAAATATCAAATGTGAAAAAAATGTAAATGTGAACTTGCACGAAATAAGTACTGATAACTGTTGACAAATATTGAAAAAAAAGACAATTTGAATATTAATTTACGAAAAATATTCCCAAGACGATTTCGCTATTAGTGCAATAGGTGCAATATTAGATATGTATCTAAAATTCATCACGCGAGAAAAAATAACAAAATTTTAAGAATTGATTCCGCAACCGCTTTTTGAGTAAGAGCACCGTTTATTTATGCATAATTACATTAGATCTCAAATCTTCGAACGGTATAAATTACGTGAATCACGCATTTAAGTAAATAGGTCTGAGGTTCCCACATAATTACTTCTACGTAGTTATCGATGTGTTTGTACATATTGTAGTGTTGATTCGCACTTAAATACCTCTTTAGCCAGAATAGTCGAGGAGATCCAAAGATCCGTGGAAATTGCGCGGACTGGCTTCGCTTTTAACGATCCACTAAAGAAGGCTCTAATCACAAGAACATTTTTCATTCGAAAGCAGCGCAAAAAACTAATTACCAAGAATTTTAGTGAAGCAATAAGTACTAAAATAAAACTGTGAAAAATTCTGACTACAATTATATGTATAATATCAATGTCAAGATGTTTTTAATGATGATCGTCGCATGGAATGTAACAAATGTTTTCTAAAAACTACGTGACATGTAGTCATTTCATGTGTCAGAAGTTATGAAAATATTCTTATCATTTTTTGCGAAAATCTATTAACTTGTTTTTTCTAATATTAGAAAATATCAAATTTTTTAATACCAATGAATTAAAAAGTTTCAGTCCACGCAGTTTCGAACGGTCTTAAAAGGACATTATTGCCAGAAGTATTAATTAATTTAATTTATTTCGACACTCGTCTACTCCAAGCGTCGAGTGTGCGTGTATATAAAGACGCTATAACTTGAGAGCAAGACGCCTGTAAAATAAATTGTCTATTTGTTTTTTGCCAATCGATACAGGTCGTTCGGTTCTGACTCTGGCTCACTAGACGACATTCATTAAATTTTTTTTTGTTTTTTTTTATGTTTTTGATCGGGAATCTTCGTCACGTTTAAAGTATGATTTTTTTCAATAATTTAAAAGAGTACTTATAGATTTGAGAAGAAATACAGCGTCGCATAAGACCTTGCGCTGGCAAAGGTCTAAAAATATAGTAAACGCATGGAAAAATGCATAATGCGTCGACCCAACCGCACATGCTATCGCTGACGAACGTATGCATACATATCTCACACGTCATGTCAGATAATCATAAATTGGACAGTGACGCTCAATTTTGAATGCGATCTTACCACTTTTTTTCGAGATTAACCGAAATCGCTTGGAAAAAAAATGTTCTCATTCCTTTTTCAAAAGCTTTCATAATTTATGCATTTGAGAGAAAGTGTAACACGTGATTTACATTCCACTTGATGCTTTCGAGTTTAATTGTTTTTTAATGCAAAAAAGTTTTCAATTCAATGTGCTTTCACAGATTAGAGACTTTTTTATTTAATTGAACTGAAGTTTCCGACATCTTTTAGAAATTTTAGCCAAAATTTTTTCTAATATATTTTGATCGAACGGGTTGAAAAATTTCCTATTTTTTGGATATTATAAAGAAAAAATTGTATCAAATAAAATTTGTCAGAATAGAGACCTCTGAAATTTCAGTCCCATTTTTATTTATTCGTTTTCGCTAGGGTGGTTATCGGTATCATTTTTTCTCAATGTAAAAATTACTGAAGTAAATTGGAATCGGAAGCTTAACTTTTTTGTCAGATCTATTTTATATAATTACTTTCTTAATTCGAATCAGTGGAATTTCACTAAGAATCAGTAACTTATTACTTATCATTTGAATCAATGACTACTTACTAAAATTTCAATAGTTTTGCACTGGTTTTTTCAATAGAAAAAAATTACTTAACAAGAGGTCAACCCTCGTTACTGAAATTATAGTAGATTTTCTACTGCTTCAAATATAGAGAGCAAAAAAGAATTATAAAAAATAGCTCTAAAAATTGAAAAGATCTGAATCCAGCCAGAAAATTGGGAAAAATGGATAAGCTTTTTCTCTAGTTAAATAAACAATATGTACATAGAACTTCCATACTTGTGTAATTAGACGCCTTGGGCGTGAAACTATAAGAGCGCTAGTAAAGTGCAATCCAGAATGGAATCTATATATATATATATTTATGGATATAATATAAATATATATATACATATACATATATTCTATACATATAATTTAATAGGCGCCGCGGCACTGCACCTCTGACGTAGAGTACAATCAATTAGCAAAGTTTCAATTGAAGTAGATCTTAGGTCGTCATCTCGTGACTCACAAAAGTCAACGATGGCATAATTAGCGATCCTATACATTTAGGTTAGCGCCTACGAAACGCTAGGATTCAAACTTGCCTTATCGTTTATATGGGTACCTTATTGAAAATAAATTGAAAATATCAAGAAAAGAGAATTAAAACGGTAAAAAAAATTCTTTGATTAAACGTCATTTCTTCGTATGAGTGCACAGAGAGTAACAATTTTTTAAAAAAGTGTAGCGCGTTGAAAAAAATATCATTTTTCCTCACCACGCGCTTTTCTGCCAAGCAAATTTTCGATTCTGATCTCAATGCTCGTTGCTTGCCCCTCCTTCCTTCGGCACAACACGACGTGCACGAATAATAAAGTAAACTAATTAAAGAATAAAATGTGTGAGTCAGAAATTTATATCCGTGAAGTCTGTTTTTGGTTCTTTTCAATATGAATGCCCATATCATCGATTATTTATAGTATTTAATATATTATCGAATAATTTAAAAGCGGATATTGAAGAACATTGATGATACTACTTATTTATAAACGAGATTTATTTCATAGAAAATTAAAATTTTTTCGTTTAGAAAACCACCAAAGAGGCAGCTTTTATTGAGAAAATAATTGCAAAACAAAATAACAAATTCCAAATTTGAGAACGATAACAAACGAGATCGCTTGATTTTTCTCATTATTGATTCCATCCGTGATTGAGTGCTTAAGTAGTTTAATGAAATTCGGTACTTGAATGATTTCTCGACAGTATTAATTATTTATGTAAATTGAGCTGAAATTCCTAGATTACGAACACTGTTTTTTTTTTCGACCGAGATCAAAGTGCAACGATCTTTATTTTTATTATAAGCAAATTAAATATATGTTTTTGCGAAAATGTGTGAGTGTTTTTGCAATAAAGTAGATAGGAAGGAGGGTAGCACGAGTATATGTATAGAATAATGTAGGTACCTATATAAAAAAATATGAATACTTAGGATGACTATAAATATGTTTCTGAACTAAAGTTCCTTGAGGGTGCGCGTGGAATTTTTCAATGCATTTCAATGCACACGCGACTCTGATGTGATGACGGTGCTTTGTTTCTCTTTTTATTATTATTATTATTATTATTATTATTATTATAACTTAATTTTTAACTCGACCATTAGCGGTTATACGATTAAGTTCTTAGGCTTTATTTTCTTAGTCTAACATTAATATAATTAATATAATTATATTATAATTCATTATTATATACCATTAAGTTTACTTATGCATACATTATTATTAAATATAAACCTATTTTGAAACACTGTCTTTTGTTCTCTGCACTTTTCTTTTTTATTATTTCCCATGCATGTTGCAATTAATTAGCCTTTTCCCATTTATTTCAACTCCAGAAAATTATTTTCAGAATTATCGTTATTTTTTATTAGCAGCGGTAAAACAGTATTCTTAATTACAATGTGTCATAATTCGGCCAGTATCTTTGATTAAGAGGACCAAAATTGGCTCAAATGATAACGGTATATTTTTATCTGACAACAATTGCGACAGCTTATGATGTCAGTCAAAAATAAAAAATTTTCGGCACGTGCGTGGTGAGAATCGTTGTTGCTACCGGCGATTGCTCACATAATTACCAACAAAACTGACGTATACAAGATTACTGCAGTATAAAGCTCTAGAACTCGAAAATATTGCATATAGTTATATATTTGAAATCTTTAAACTCGAGTAAACAATTTTAAGAGGACCCTGCTATCGTGGAATTGAAATGTACTCAATATATTATATCCGTCGTCAGACATTTTTATGAAGAATGCATTTTGATTGCGTAAAGCTTCGGCACCGCCTATCGTGCTTCATTATTTTTACGCATGGATACATGAATTTATTTTCAATCAAAAATTTTAAGTGTAGACCCAATCCATACATTTAAAATGTCAAGTTCTATACATGAAGTTTTTTAGAGAAAATTCGACTGATGGGTCTCGAAAATTTTGAAAATGCTCTAATTTTTTGAATTCAAAAATATCTCAGCTATCATGGAAAAACAATATGATGGTCTCATAGTTATTTTTACTTAATTTAATTGCGACACACTGCATCTGAGGTCAATACCTTTTTGCAACGATAATGATTGCTACAGAAGTCAGGAGATCATTGTCATAATGGCTCGTTTCTTTTTTTATCAGTGTATTAATTCGCGAATTGTGAAGTGTCAGTCAGGTAAATAATGCTTCATGTTAGGAAAGCTCGAATTGTTTAAAGTTAACAGAAATTCGATTCACACTTTGCCTCTTTTACTTTAACCTAATTAGTTATTTATTTAATCGAATTTAATCACAATTTAATCGAAAGGAAAAAAAAAAAAAATTTGATGGATATTTCCTTCATTCTTGAAGACTTTCCAATTCAAAAGCACCTAAGTATGAAATAATTTGAGAGATGAAAAGGAAATGTAGATATAATGAAATTAATGTTTAATGCTTAATGTTCGCGTGTAATTTTCGAATGTCTAATACATATTACAGCGACACTCATATAAGACCAGTGGGATCGTACGTGCACCTTGAACGAGGTCAGGTGGTGAGCCGGTTTGTGCTTAACGCGTAAAATGCAATCTATCGATTAATTTTCAAGTCGGATATTCGAGTACACACCGCCCGAGGGAAAAGAGGAGGTGGGATAAAGGGATGAAAGACGAGAGAAGAAGAGAGTGAGAAAGGGATGAAGAGTATAAAAGATAGTGTCAGCATCGTCGTATTATACGTGGCTCCTGGAATACACAAAGCGGATGTACATTACATATTGTGTACTTATGCACACCTAACTTATTCCCACACGTACTTTTCACCCTTATCTCGATAAAGGGCATCCCAGGTGATTATTTGATGTCACTTGACGCTAAAACCATAATTTAGACTCATAGACAAAGAAAGCCCTTATTTTTAGATAAATTCAAGATTTTCACGTGATTCGGAGAAAAAAATCGTTAAGAAAAACCGGATTATGGAAAACCGGGTTGAGACTGTTTGCACGAAAAAATATCAGGTTGGTTTGACTGACAATTATAAAAAATATTACCTTACAAACCGTAACGTGATATTTCATACACGTAAAAAATTAACTAGAATTGCAAATTGGATTGCTTAGAGAAGAGGAAGAAATTATTTGGAGAAACTCGACAGTTGTAAGATTTTCATAAATATTTTCGAAGCCAAATAAGACACTAGAAACGAAAAAAAGAGCCTTAGACAATTTTTAAGACCAAAAACTCGGATTTGAGGAACAGTGTCGGTTGTCGAAAGTATCGAAGATTTGTATATTTAAGATATAGGTAAAATGCTTTGTAAAATGTTATTTTAATCGCCCTCAGCTCCTCGGAACGCGAAAACCGTTCTACAATGGGGAGAGAATCACGAGAGACAGAAAATAGTTGTAACGAATAGACTGCAGCGTATGTACTTATTTAATGCACTGTCGCAGTGAATGTGGTCTCAAACATATATTGCCGATGAAAAGTGGAATATAGTATAAATTTAGTTATGTTTATTAAACTAGCAAGTAGGAGAATCAAGAAATTGTCTAATGAAATTAGAGAAGTTAGGTATTTGGAAAACTGAAGGATTTTTTTTCGGACATCCTTTTGATTCAAGAGTGGGAGAAAATTTTTCTAGATGAAGCATATATATGATTATATGAAACATTTAGTTATATGAATATATGATTTAATCATCATGGTTATTAGGAGACACGAAATGTTCTGTGCTTTGTTATTTAATGGAGTGACGAAGAATAAAAGATCGCGCACAAGTACATATTTTCTATGAAAATGAGGGAGAAACACGAAAAAAAGTCGCTCAGGAGTCTGCTACTCTCGAAGTCCTCCCTTCTGCTTCGAATCGCAGTGAGAATGGAAAGAGATCAATAGACAGATAAATAATATCAGTTCACAAGAGAGAACCTACTATGCAATGAATCCAATAGCAATAAACATAAATAAATTAAGGCCGAGTGGTTCAAGTGCACCGAGCTCTCGTCAATTTTGAGTCGAGACTGGTGCGCTTTCACCCCTTGGGCGACTATGCTACACTATACATATATAAATAAATATAAATAAATAAAATAAATGAATAAATATATTATATAAATATATGAAATTATATATTATATGTCAAGAGATATTTATACTAGTATTTTAATAGTTTAGCACGTAAACACAATATAATAAATATATATAAATATATATTACAGAGAAAAGAACGGATGTATCATACGCGAGAGTGATAGTTGAAAAAAAAAAACTGCTGTAAATATGTACGACACATAGGGAATACTATTCTGCGATATATATATATACATACATATATATTTGCATTTAGATGTACAAATATGTATATGTATCTATATCCGTCGAGTATGGATAATAGTGATAAACAACGGATATTGCATAGAATATTATATACACCGGTATATTGACATAGTTAAATAATTATGTGAATAGGAGTTAATCTCACTAAAAAAAATTAACTAGGCATATGAGTATGTAGATCTAAGGTGCAAAACTTTATTATGTAAATCGCGCAGCATCTAGACAGTACCACAGCGACGCGTAATCATAATTAAAGTTATTATGATATAAAAATTAGGCGACATAGTGCCACGAGGAAGAGCGTTGAGACTTAGGTAGAGAATAACGTTATTGTTTTGTACGTTGGACACGATGTGACGAAACAAATGAGTTACGCGTGATATGTCGTTCAAATTTTTAAAAACAGTGCTCCACTTTTTCTACTATTATCCCAAGTCACAAAGCACACTCAGGATCGGACATATTGAACATTTTTTCTTAGAAAAATCATTAAGATTTTCATCGGATCAATTTTTTTTATCACTCTATATATATTTATATATAAATATATAAATATATCTCGACCAATTGCATGGAATCTCGTTTTACAGAAACTCGGTGCTTATATAAACTTATTCTTCGTAAAATCGTTCAGGTGACGAGAGTTCAATCATTTTAATTCTAATGCGTTAAAAATATCGTTTAATAGTTCAAATTTCTAGTTTTAAACATGAAAAGTATACGAGCAGTAGAAAAGGCAGTGCTTCGTCAGACACTTGAGAAAATTAAACACTGCTCTGTTTTGTATACGTCTGTCGTTTTTACATTAATACTTTCTCCTAAATCTATTGAATTTAGTTCCAAGTAGAGAAACCCGTGCTTGGTCAGACGTAACAGAAAATGACACAATTCCTTTTAATTTGGTAGTAAAAATTTTCCATTTTTGAAAGTATCTGTGAACACTGGAACGAGGATATGGAATATATATTAGATACAATCTGCAGATGAAGATAGGAGTAAAGCAAATGAATAATTAGTGTTGTGAGTACATCCCTCATTCTCAGTTTCCCTCAAGCAAGATAATATCAGTTGAAAGGAGTTATGTTTTCAACAAGCGCACAAGCATATTTATATTGTGCAGATATGCAACGATAAGAAAATATATGCAATACTCTCGCCACCTTAACGACCCTTTCGCAAACTGGACAAGTAATAAGACCACGCGTAGTCGTAGTCACGTCCCATTTCCGGTATATAAAGAGAAAAAAATTTGATTATCTTGATAAACACCTCACAATATTAGAACGACAAGGAAACATCGTGCTGCCTCGACAAGTGTTGACATAACAGATTATTATTATTATCATCATTACTATTATTAAAATTTCTAGAATAAGAATAGCGATAAAAAATTCTTTTCTGATTGTGAGTGCCAACTTAGCCTCGAGTTACGGTAATGCTAGAAATGAATTTGAGAAATAATAATTTGATTAAACAGCTATAACAGTAGAGAAATGAATTGAAATTCTAGAGTTTTCATGTCTATTGTTTTAACCCAAATCGGATAGCGAGGACAATGTGAGGATCATAAGAGCAATGCGATAATCGAGCCATGAATTCATTATTAGCGGAGAGAACACATGAAAACTTTTGGTGCATTATATTATATGCAAATATCGTGTAGTTTTGGCTCTCGACTTTGGTAGCAATTTGGCCCAAGAGGGACGTATCAGGCAGGGCAACCCTTTCGCATGGTACGTGTTACACATCCGCATCGACATCCGAAAAACCAAGTCAACATTCTATGCTTGTTAAATTCCCTCCTATACGCATACACACAACCACAAATCGCATTTGCAATCTACGGAACCGGTCCTGCCAAATCGGAATTTCCTCCCTCGTTTGAGCGCCTTAATTTGTTATTGGGACTCTAAAATATTTCCCTTACGTGGAATACGAGAGCTAGTTCGTGACTCGCACTCCTCAATCGTGACAGATTATTTTGCCGTCAGCAATAAAAGAAAAGATAGATTCTTTTTAATGTTCCTGGCTATAACAAAATTCGTCGATAGATAAATTTTGTGGATAGATGAAATTTTGCTAAGTAGATACAGGTCTTATGATCAGCCAAATTTTGTTTTGTCTTTTAAAGCTAAGTCTCCAGTCTGTGGACAGTATATACATATATATACTATCAATAGATTTTAATCAATAGAAAAAATGACGTTGTCTGGTCATAACAGCCGTTTCTACTTACGATTTTAAATATTTCGCATGTGTCTATAGATTTGTGCATTTATTGCAAGGCACGCGATATACTTGACTCTGTTTACTGAATTCCGTAGTCGGCAGTCTTAGTCTCCATAGACATGTAATCTGAGTATGCATTCTACATGATTTCGAAGTCACGCATGTCGTTCGAGGTCAGGGGTGTCTTTACCTGAGACCGCCCTAAGGCACGCCTACCTGCGCGATTTCTACTTAAGTTACGCCTATATATCCACGCACTTACACATACGTAACGCGCTTGTGCGCCTACGCCTATATGCAACCTTCACCTACGCCTCAACGAACGCCTACGCCTCTCCCTACCACAGAACCCCACTTAACCTCCCCTCAACCCCTGACTTACCCCAGTTGAGTTGCGAACACTTGAGTCGGAAATCCCAACTCCCCCAATAGCTCACAAGCCGACGCGAAACTCGCGGCTGGCGTCAGCGGACCCACTACTACCCCAGTTTACACACCATCCGCAACGTGAGTTTACAGATCAGGTCACCGGGTAATACACAACGATGTCAAGAACCTCACACTACTAAACCACACTCTTATCAGAGATCATTCACAAACAGGGTGGCCACTTATTTGATTAAGAATAAAAACCGATTTTCCCATTCAGGGAGTTTTAAAACATAAATATTTGTTAAAAATTGGGTAATTTTTCACATAAAATATGATGGGAATTGTAAAAATTATTTTTCGGGACGCAAAGAAGTTTCACCTTTACCGCCGTCATATATAGTTTCATATTTAAAATTCGAAATGTCTATTCGTACGGAATATTCCGTAAGACTAGCCAATATCAAAAAATAAGATTGGACAACTCCCTCTTCCCCTTGCCATTCGACCAATCAAAATTGTTGGTATTGGCTATTCTTACGGAATATTACGCAAGAATATTGAGTAACTTAAAAATGTCGATATCCCAAAATAATACCAAAAACTTTGTGTAAATAATCATAATCTTATAAAAATATTGAGGTCGAATATATTTTATTTTCCTCGTTTTATTATGTAGTAGAAACTTGTACCAAAAGTAGTGGAAATATTGTAAAGCCTGGAATAAATATTTGCTTACAAAAATTTTTTAAAATCAATAGGTAAATATACCTAATATTTTAATAAAATTTCTTAAAACCTATAAAAATATTATATAATATATAATATATATATA
>UCOK01000177.1:0-23523 GCA_900474325.1 Synergus umbraculus | reverse complement strand
TATATATATATATATATATATATGGATATAGGTATATAAAATGGAAGATCTCCAAAATAAAAAAAAATTTCGAGTCGAAGGTTTGGGTCTGAATTACAGAATTACAATTCTCAATAAGAATTAAAATTCTGAAGTTGTTGCTTTCAAATTTAAAATGTTGAATTGAGCTTACAAAGTTATGTTAATATGTTATTAACACCAGTTTTTGTTTTATTGGATTCACGGATTTGAAGCTTTAGACTCGAAGATTCAAGGGCTTTTCTATATGATAATATTGAGCATATCGTAAATTCTATTTCTACACGTGTAGAGTGAATTTTACATGGCAAGGATCTCAGTTTTTAAAAGTGTGGCGTGTTTCGATTATAAAAAAGATGAAGGCGTCTACCACCTACACAAGCAGGTATTCAAGTCTAGACTGGATCTCAAGGGAATACAGAAGAAAGACTTCGAAAACTTGTGCCAGATACTGGCGTCGCTTTTGGTGGTAATTTTCGCGATCAGTTATCACAAACTTACAATTAGTTTGGTTTCTAAACACATTCAAAATTCTTTAGGATTAATTAGTATGTTGATATTAATTGCAGGGAAAAGAGCCCTTTCCAGAACTAAACTAAATCTAGTTGAAAATCTAAAATAGTCAAACCGAGAATCAAAAACATCTGTCGATATAATTAAATTCAGTCTAGTCGATGGTTTACCACAAACCACTGGATTTTCCAGTCTGTTCATTCATTCCGACTGGAGACAATCAACTAGAACCAATTGTATCTCCACTGGGAATAGAGAGTTTACGTCCTCTATTATAGTCTACAGTCTAGATTCTACAAAATCCAGTTTTGAGGTAACGAAACTCCGGAACAAGTAAAAGTGCACAAGTTGCCATGAGGAAGCTCCAATCAGTCCGTTCGATCGATCGACCAACGTCACGGTCGTGGGGAACCTGGACTCGGGTCGAAGACCGTGAAAACTGATGGATTCTCAACTTTCAATGGAGGTGGCTAATTTGCCTAATTTTCCCTAACTAGGGCTGCCCAGGCAAACGGACAGCGTTTGAGCCTCACAAATTGTTCAGGAATCATGGTTTGCATAATTTATATAAAGGTTGAAGTGAGTGTATCTAGTTATAGAGAAGTATGAAAAAGTTCTCTACCTCAGATCTTTCTGCGAAGACACACTTCCAGAATCAGAAATTCAGAATAACGTTTTCCAATTTAGAGAGTTACGTTAGTTGATTGTTACGGATTTTTAGATGAGTAGCAAATTGCTTTCAAGACAACTTTTGGGATACCACTAATGTTCTTCAATTTTCAGGTTCTATTCTACTAGAGCCTACTCTATAATGTAATAAATTGAATATAGATGGACACAATTACGTCTACAGGGCCCTTTAACTGTTCAGTCTGATAATTCTGAGTATAAGGGGCAAGCGCTGAGTCTGAGGAGCAAAGGACGAGAATGAAGTAGAGGTGAAGCTTTACTGCTTGAGCAAAGGGCGAATTTTTCTTAAAATATCGAGTGAGACAGACATCTAGTGGGAGATCCAAACATCCAGAAGACTGATGACATAGAATCGAGGCATAAACTTAAACGTAAAGATGTTAGAGTATAAAATACAAACTACTACATGGAGATGGACTTTTGGAGGTCGTCGATGGTTCATGTTATTCGTGGAGAGGTTGGGGTAGGCTCACTAGCCTTCCTCGATTCCTGTGGAAGTGTGGAACCCCCGCTGGAGCCGATCGATGCCAGACAGTCCTGTTCACACGACCGAATCCCGCCGAATACACATCAGTCCTTTTACCCCACGATTCCTCCTGCCACCCCCAGAGCATCAACCCCTTTTACGTTCCTGCTGCTATCCCATTCGCTGATCCTGAGGGTTTTTGCATTTCGTATCAGAGGGACGCAAGTGCCACGGAGAGGTCGGTGTACGCTGATACACTCTACAGTCTTGTGTGTAGAAAGGACTGAAATACTCAAGTACTCTCGGGGAAACCCGGACGGGCCTACTTATTGCACTTAAACAAGTTTGAGGAGATGTTTGCGTGCATCTGTGCACCAAGGGCAATGGCTTTGGTTGGTTTAGTTAGGACTTTAGGCTTAGGGTTTAGGCTTTGGGATACATATGTAGATTGTATATGTGACGATGCGGAGATTAATAATGCATTGTCGTGCACATTTCAACGAATTTTGGAGAGGTAACTTCCTGGGAAAATTGTACGAGAATGAGGAATGAGAATTATCGAGATACTAAAAACATTTAAAAGCATGTAAAGAAATTTTACAATATTTGAACGATTTCAAATAATTTAAAGAGATTTCAGAAAATATAGAAAAAAGCTTTCGCAATCTCCCTTTCAAAATAAAAAAATAAAAAATACATAGTTATAATAAGAGTATAATATATAATAGAATAATTATCGACTTAATATCTCTTTACATTTTTTATTTGTTTTTTAAGTCTCTTTTTGTTCCTTTTTCTCTACTTAGGAAGTAGAGGGTTGGTATGTTTAAAAAGTATGAGGGTATAAAACTCGTTTTGATCGAGATTTGTTCCTGTTCTATTGGTGCCTAATCGCTCGAGAATGGAAACTGAAGAGAGTATTACAGATTTAATCCGCAGAGAAAGGAAACACGTATGTTAGTGCGTTGTGACCTAAAGAGGGTGTACTGATTTTTTTTTTTATATTACTAGTACTACTTTAAAAAATGTAAATCTTCAATAGCTTGACTTTTAATTCTGGCCTATCCCTTGTAGATCCCTATTCATAAAATCTTCTCTCCGAATACGTCTCTAATTTTCCCTTCAACTCAAAAGCTTCACTCTGTTCCATAAACACAGAGAAACCGGTTGAAATGAGTCTTAGAAAGTACAAATTTTCCCCAAGGATTTCTGTAAACTTTTAAAAGAAGTGATTTACCGTCTTCGAATTTACATTTTAAAAGTCGGAGTTTTGAAAACATGTCCTGAATTTTAAATCTGTTGATCATCTGGTCATCGTCTGTTCATCATATGTTGGTCTTTCGAGATTCTAAATTCAAGGTCTAAGATTTTGAGTGATTGTTTTGTTTCGAAATTACCTAAATCTCCAGTTTTACTCTCGTTTTACTGACTGAGGCTTTTAAATCCTCAATCTTAAAAATCTAAATTCTAAATTAAACTAATGAGCAGTTTGAGGAAACAAGGGCAAGGGCAGATAAGGGAAAACAGTTTAAAGGGTAGTTTGGCTAGTTTCAATAAAGGCATTATTTAGTGTTTACATATGGTTTGGCTGTGGACAAATAGTTGAAAAGAAAATGTCAATAATTAAAAGGCACCGGTCAATTAAGTTTTGATCTGAAGTTGGACAAAGGATTCCTTCACAATCCAGGTAGCCGTGACTCCTCTCTAATTCTGAAGTAGAACGACTAGACAGAATTACTGGAAAACCTTGTAACTGTCTGGTGAGCTCTCGTAAACTACCTAGACTAGACATTCTCACACCAAATTGATCCAATTTGGTGTCTCATTACGAATTCTGTTTCCTTTAGATACCCTTCATTATTAGATTTATTTTCTTGAATAAGATTTCCAAGAACCTGAATGCCTTAAAATTTACAATGAGTCCAAAATGATTTGAATTGATTGAAAATGAATTGAAACTTTTCAAGTTTACTCTGCAGTGTAGAGTTCTTAAGGTTACTAAGTTCCTGACGAACGGTCACTTCTATGTTTAGATGATCCCAATTTCCTCCTCCACTTTCTTTATGCTTAACAAAACGATTCTCTTAGCTTATCATATACGGTGTTCAAATAGTGAAGCTCTGTGGCCTTACCCTCTACCCTTACTAAATATACAATCTAAATGACATATATAAATAAACCCTATCGATCCTGCTAAAGCTTTTTCCGCTTTCAGATAGTGAATAAGTGCTTAGTAAAGCAAAGAGAACGAAAGACTCGTACCATCATACAATTTTCATGGTTTATTTCCGAAGAATGATTTGTGACTTTATTAGTATAATTTAAATACTCATTATTATTCAGAACTTATTTAAATGAATGAAGTTTCACGATTTAAATATAGGAAAGAAGTGTAATTGTCACAGGAAATCGAATTTTTCAAAAACCCTCCCGATTGACGAGTGTTTGAAATATTAAAAGAAGATACGCACTCGTTCATTAAGAGCATTTAGAGTTGAGTTTAGAAACTAAGTGTGAGTGAGTTGGTTCATTCTCCACCATAAATTGAACACTCTTTCAACAAGCAATCTCGACGAAGTTTATTTGCCAATTTAGAGAGTGATCCACGACTTTGATGTTAAAGTTTTTTTATTTTATTTTATTCGTTTTACCTATAGACTAAACGAAAGCGTTCGTTCACCTACGCACTGATTCATTGCCAGTGTCCATGAACATTATTACGAACAAGTACAAACACGTACAAACACATGGAAACAAATCTGGGAAAGCCCAGAGTGAATATCTAATTTTCATATTCATTATTGATGAATATCTGACCTAACTGCTCCTGTAACATTTCTCGACAAAATTTCTTCAGCGAAATGCTAAATCATCCCACTACAGGCTACAAGCCTGTCACTTAGCCTGATGCTGAATTATGCATAATGTCACTTAATAATACCCGTGCGCGCGCGTCCAACACCTAATTGCGAAGATTGATTGTTGCATGATTACCAGTCGTTAAAACCGTATGTTTGTAATAAAAAATATAAAGGGACGTCTATAATTAGAAAAGTAAATAAGTAGTCGATTACGTCCTAAGCGTTTCGTAATTGAAAATTTTAAATGCTTTTTTGCACAACTGTTTTTACTGAAATTAATATTGATATAACTATTCATTTCTTGTTTCTGAAATAATTTTTATTCTTGAACTGCTGGTATTACCCTCATCTCACTAATGAATACGATAAAAATAAAATAATTATATGATAAACTGAAATTAACAATTTCCAGTTGCAAAACTTTGGTAAATAATTTTTCTGTCTGCAACATTATGCCGTAGTTTATTTTCACAACTCAGCAAAATATTCTCGAACATTTTTAAAACTGGTTTTCCCTCAGACTTTGGATTGAAAATAAATTTCTTTTTTTTTTCTCCCAGTCAGAAGATAACTCTTTCTTTATTAGGATTTTTAAAGTTTCGAAGTAACAATTGAGAAAATCTATCAAGAAGTATTTTGTTTAATTAATGCAGAAATTGGAGAGGTACTCTCTAAATCTGAACCAGCGAAAACCCTACCAAAGCAGTGAATTTCGATGATGAATCAGTGATTTGGTAGGGTTTTTGCTGGTTCAGATTTAGAGAGTAGATATGGAAAAATTGTGCATTCATTTCAATGAAATGTACTATATTGGTACAACGAACTCTGTCACACGAAATCGCCGTCACAACACATACTGAGCGAACGGAACCAGTTAATCACCGCAGCATATAAACACATTCCAATGAATATATATCAATGTGCACCTCACGTCTGCAAAACAGAACTTTGTCTTATTGCTACATGCACATTGGATTAGTCCAATAATTAGAAGATTTTTAAATCAAAAGATCAAGCCCTGTTAGAAATTCTTCCAAAAGCAGCTTAAGGGCATGTGATACTTTAAGAATAATTTAGTTTCACCAATTTTACGTACGCAATAATAACTGTTTTTCACTAAATTTATGTCATTTTCTTCCATTTCATGCAGGCGGAGATAAATGGCCTCATTTTAACGAAAAATGGTGATTATCACATGCCTTTAAGGGTGTTGGAGCCAAGATCTAATTTTAAAATTCGATTTCTTCATTTTACTCAACAAATATTAAATTTGAATTTTTTCTGTCTGTAAAATTAATCAATTTTTAACTAGAATTATGCGTTCAGAGCGATAAAATATGTAATTCAAATATTATTTAAATAAAATGAAAATATTCAATTTTTAAGTTATATTTAGAACTCTTCATTTTATGTAAAAAGTATTGAAGTTAAATATTTTTTTGCTCTGTATACAGTATTACATTTAAAAAACATTAACGCTACAGACTGAAAAAATATTTATGTATAAATTTCGTTGAGTAAAATGGAAAATGACATTTTGAGTTTAACACTTAAGTCCAACGCCCTTTTAGATAAAAGTATTTTCTGTCACAATGATTCATAAATGCATCAACTGAAATTTAAAAGGTTTTTATAAGTCATTTCCTATTTAGTAATTCAGTTAGTTATTTGGACAATTAACTTTTTAACATTAATATTTATAAATTTTTATTTTTAAAGAAATCAACAATCTCCCTCGTTTGAAAAGATAAAAAAAGTTCCTGTGAGGCCCTCATGATGTCCAATTTGTGAGCCACCGAGTAGATGGTGGCGTCGGCACCGTACGTGTAATTTAATTTGATTTTCGCAGGTTCTTCCACGCTAAAATATCGCGAAACGTGGCTGGTCGGGAACGTAGGTCGATGAAGAGAACGGGACAGGGACTTATGTTCGAGAAGTGGGGAGAGTTCGGGGCCCTGAGCCAGGACGACCGTGAGCCACACAAGAGACTACTGGCCCAAGGACATGGCGGGGCCCAGATTCCTGATGCCAGGCTCTTCGTCCGTTCCATCCGTTCCTCAACTCTCGAGTCCTCGTCCTCGTAGCCCCTCCACTGGCTCATGGCTCTGTGCCCCTGGACCTCAGGGCCCCAACCCCTTCCCTTATTCTATCGCCATCGGACTCCCCCTTTTTTAGCGGTTAGCCTAGCCAGGCCTGAGCCATGATCCTGAACGATTCAACCCAAAGTTCCTCCGTTTGTCCTTCAGCCAATGCCCTACTACTCGACCAACGACCATACCAGTTAGTAACAGTCTGGCGAAATACCGGGTGTGCCAAAAAGTCGAAAGTTCATTTAGAGTCGGTCCCACTCTGTCGATGATGCGTCATTTTCGCATATTCTCATCGTTCAACCGTTGCCAATTTATTGTCCTTGACGCTGACGATATATATTGAATTGAAGTTTCCTCCTCTACTTTGATAGCAGGCTCGATCAATTTTTGTCGTCAGTGGGGATCATTCTTCACTCTTCTGGCAGATGTTTCGTCCTTTTGATCAAATATTTTTCGTTTATGAAGGGAGAATCATTTTCTGGAATTAAAATAAAATTCTAGATAGAAAATATCAAAGTTGATACTTAAAAAGTACTTTACAAACAATTAGAAATTACAAAATAAATTTTATTTTTTAAAATAAGAATTTTTTCCTTACTGGGAATTCTTTCTTTTTCGAATATTCATTTTTATTATGCTTCTACATTTTTTATTATATGATTCATAGTTCCATTCAACACTATCTCACCTATATTAAAATAATAATTATTTGCAATCTTAGTGAAAGTGAATTACAACTGAAAACGAAATGTTACGAAATATTTTTAAGTATTAGCAAATGATTTGATCAGGGATTTTTATCGGAATACTCTGTGATATATTTCGAAGATTATCAGTTATTATAAGACGTTTGGTTTAGATTGCAGCAAGTTATAATCAGATAAAGTATTCTGAGTCCCAGGATTCTGATACAATAAATATTTTTCCACTCTAAATTCAATTATTAATATTGTATAATTGATATTTTAGGCTGCAAGTTGTTAAAAAGGTTTTTTAAAAATACAACGCCTTTCAATTTTAGAATATTCCAAAACCAAACCGGTTTAAAGTCCTGATGAAGCTTACTTTGATATTAAAAAAATGCAAAAAATTCCAGGAGGATTTTTAATAGATTTTGAATCTTTTTGGAATTGGAATGTTTTGTTTTATTCTAATTGATTTAAAAAAATTAAGGAAAAAATTATAAATTTCCAATGATCACAATTTCTCTTTCTCTTCCAGGAAAAAAATTCTTTTCTGAATTACAATGTATCCTGTATCCTGACTCTTCCTCCATATCAGCGTCAAGGCTATGGACGACTCCTTATCGACTTCAGTAAGTAAATATTATGTTAGTAAAATAAAATTCCAACAGTAGAATTTCGAAACTCTAACTATAAATAAAAGTAGGTATCATTATTTATGTAAAAGAATTATAATTACTCTCAATCTTTAAATATACAGAAGCAATCAAATTACTTATACAAAGCTGGCCCTTTTCACCGAATTCCCCCATGTTAACAAAATTAACTATAAGACTCGTTTTCGCATTTGCGGTTTCTTTTTTGCTGTTTATGAAAGTTTCTTCAGTGAAATAGAAGTTAACGATTAATATGATATATCTTGACTTATTGTTAGATGTTCAAAGTGAAGGTAACTCGTCAAGGTTAATTAAAAGGTTACCTAATTCTTTAAATAATTTTTATAGGTTTTATGAAAGATTACGTAAGCATTTTTCAGTTGAATATCCCCCCTCCAAGAATCTTACTGAAGACTTGAATTGACTCCACCCTTTCCCATAAAATGCCTACGTACAGTACTTGAATCTAATTGAACAATCCCTTGAATAAATGATGAATGATAAAAGATGTATCGGGTATTAAATTAATTTCTACAATATATAGGTCTTCATCATATACTTTGGATTATTTAAATAGAAATTTGAGACTCAATATTGCTTTCTTTGCCATATCGATTAAGAAAGTAAAGTGGAACTGACATAACTCGAGTCTGAAGTAGATAATATCGAGTAGCTTTTAATAGACGTGACCTCTGCAAAATTTACGTTAGATTAATTTTTCTATTGACTTATAAAATCAATAATTATTGGTAGACATAATTAATAAAACAATTGGTCAACAAGTTCCCTTCATTAAATGGTCAGAAAAGTACGAATTCAGATTTAGAAAGTCTATTGCCCAACCCTATATAATTCACCTACTCTAATATCTAGGTGACATCAAACATCGATTTCAACTCGACCTCGCTTGAACCCACGCTCCTCTGCTGAAAAATCCTCGAAACCCAAAATCATTTCGGCAGCCAGAGTGCCAGATCGATCTCCCTTACATCAGACTGCAGTCTGCAGACTGCAGAGATTCGTGCTTCTAACTCTGTCGCATTGTTGCAGCATTGTGTAGGGGTAGAACCATTAGAAAGTAGAGCGCCTGGAAAAAAAGTCCTACAAAATCGCTCAACAAGCTGAGGCCAGCTTCTTCAAGCATCCAGTATCCACCCCCAAACGAAAAATGCAGGCTAGGGTTAGAGGTCGTGAGTCCACTTGAAATGCACCAGACTCTGGCTATAAAGTGCCTTAATAATTAAAGGTAAGCTTTTTGCCGTGACGTCATTTTCATTGATGCCGGCATTGGGAGTCAGTGGGTGGTGCTCGACGAGACTCGCGTACTACAACTATACAGGGGTTGGAGTTGGGTTGGAGCTGTCGGGTTGGCTGCAGAGACTCTGCGAACGTTTACTCTGCCTTGTGCCTTTGTGTTCGTGAACCCAGCTTCGTTTGGCTGCTCCTGTATTTTCTCTCTTGGATGTATTGGTGGATATCAGGATGAGGTTTGCTAGAGTGGAGAGTGCGACGCCCGGCGTCTCGCCGCATCGATCGCCTCTGCAGTCTGTGTTCATGTTCCTGCCAGCAGTGCCGGAGGTATCCAACCTCACAACCCTCACAACCTGCAGATACTATGTTGGTAGTGATGGTGTTAGGGATGCGGTTCTCTGTGCGGCGTCGCTTCGAGCCTAGCGAAGGGATAGCGATCGCGTGACCTCTCGTGACCTCTGCAAGGGTGGCGGCCTCCTCATCCTCATCCTCCTGGTTCCCATCCTCCAGATTCTGATCCTTCTGGTCCTCATCCTTCTGGTCCCCATCCTGCTGCACCTCATCCTCCCATTCCTCATTCTCTGTTCTCCTTCCTTCTCATTCTCATCCCCAAGTACCCATCCTTCTAACTCTCACCCTCCTGCTACCAGTTCCGAAATTCGCGAGGATTTAAAATTGCAGAATAGTCGCGATGTGACACGTTCTATAGTTTAGGAGAAGAATAAGAATTTAAATTGTGATATAAACTTAAAGATTTACAGAATTTTACTGAATTCAGACCAATTCAACCAATATTGAATTCTGATTTACATATTTTTTAGAAATCAATTCAATCTTATTGAGATGAATTAAATAAGTGAATTAAGTTGAGATCCATTCAAGACCAATTAATAGCAAATTTAACTGAACTGACTTCAATTTAAGCGAAATCAATACAAGGAGGCGGTGGCTCGGATTCCACCTTAAATTTCAGCCAGAGAAGAATCTACCTGCACCTCATCCTCTTGTTTTCGTCCTTCTGACTCCCTCATGTCCTTCTTGGGGGTAAATTAGGGGTTTGAGGGACTCGCCGCTCTGTGACTGATCCTCGTCCAAAAGTCTACAAACTGAACGGGACTGGGTGTAATGAATGCGCTCAGCCTTGCCGAAGTAATCGCCTGAGAACTGATCTTTCTCTCGGTGTTTCCCTATCTAATTTTCTCTCCTGGTTAGACTGAAGAGTCTGGATCTCCCTCGTTTCTTGCCCTTGCTTTTGCTCCTGGTCTTTCCCTCTCGACTTTGTCCCTTGGTTTCGGTTCCTCCTCCGTAGGTGGTTGTAGTTCTATAGAAGAGAGAAGGTTGTGAGTACTCGTGTGCCTCCTGCCCCTCTGAGCCTTACTGTCTCTCATCTTTTTCTCCTCTGCGTCTATCTGTCCTCGGAGTTTCTGCACCCTCGCCACCCTCGTCCAGCTCGTCTGTCGGAAGCTGGGAGGGAGAGGGTCGTTGAACCTCCGCGTGGTGGCTGGATTATAGTATATTCGACCCTGGATCGGTCAGGGGATGTCGAGGCGTCAGAACTCGAAGCGGTGATGTGATTTTTGTCGAGAGGCTCTCCCTTCCTCTCTGGGGTTTGGTGATTTTTCATCGATGGAGCTTTAGCTCTACTAGCTTCTAATTCAATTTTTTTTTCCTAAAAAAAATAAAGTATTTTAATTTAAGAGCAGATTTACAATTTCTATTTCGCGCTATGAACATCTCTAATTAAGTATTTCAGGTTTAAAATTTTGGAAGAAGTCTGGTTTGTGAAGAAAGTACCACGAATGATTTATGGACTTGAAGAAAAATGAAAATCTGCAGTCCTGAAACCATGAACGGGGAACACCAGTAATTGGCAGAAACTCGAAACCTATAAGGGTCAAACGACTTCTGAGCAGCAAAGTAAAAAGTAAACAACAGAGAAGTTGAAGGATGTGAAATGGGCGTTCTGATTGGCCTCAAGCCTGTGATTTGAAGTACCAGCTTCAGTAAATGGTTGCATACACGTGGTTCGAAACCCCTGGGGTCTTCTAGACCCCATTATATATTTTTCCTGACTTACGAGGTGGAAAGACCAATGACCATTCAACCAACTTCTGGATGCATTGACGTTTCAACCTTCGTCGCTTCGTCGGTCACTGACTTTGAAAATACTCAATAGATACAAGAAGGGAATTTAGAAAATTTCCTAAGTGAGTTTGTGAAACGGAGAGAGAAATTCCTCCTCGCATTTTGGAATTTATTCCCACCAACTTATAATTACGAGAAATTCAGGAAGTGATGTTAGAATCCGATGGGACTTTTATCCATATTAAATATCAGCATCAGAATAATATTCCATCATTTTGAATGCGGGATAAAAGCCATTTTCTGAAAAAGGATATTCTCAGCGAGATAAGTTCAGAGAATTTTTTATCGCGGGCATAAATCTGACTAAGTATTCTGCTTTATTAGTCTCTTAACGAATTAAATATGATTCCATGTGCCAAATGAATCGGTTTATAGAAGCTAAAGGATTTTCTCGAGCGATAATAACTCGGCTGTAGGCTAATAGCCAAGAATACCATAATAGCAGTAGTAATAAGTGAAATGAATGAAATCACTTTTCTTTTTTCTTTCACATTCCAGACAGAAAAAGTAATCTACAAATGTATCTCTCCATTCAAAGCAGACACGAGACAGACAAGCTGTCACTACAGATCCTGGCTTTTCAGAAAGGATAGTCTCTCTGTATCCATCTATGATCCTCTATGTTATCATTTAGATTCTTTGCTTTATTTTCAGGAGAATCAGAAGCCGTAGTTCTGATATATTCAGTGTGTTTCATTAATGTTTTGACACTCTTGGATGCATATTTCCCTTTAAATGGGCCTTAAATTATAGATATTTTGATTTCTTCTTTAAGATTAGTTTTGATTTAAAATTGCATTAAAAAACAAAAGAAAAATTTCGAATTCACCACCGAATTAATTTCTATTTAATTTAATTCAAGCTCTCCGTTGAGGCTTTTTTATTTATTTCAAAATTTATTCTTTGCTAAAATTAAAATATTGAAGCTGCAATTGATTGCACTTTTTTAAAATAAATAACGGTTTTCTTTTTCTGTTCGCAGGTTACTTACTGACGAGGGTGGAAAAAAAGATAGGTTCCCCGGAAAAGCCGCTGTCTGACTTGGGTTTAATCTCTTATCGAAGTTACTGGAAAGACGTGTTACTGCAATATCTGTGCAACTTTGGAGGAAAGGAACTTTCCGTGAAAGGTACGTGCACAAAAAATGTGAAGCTTTTCCTTCTCATGCTTTCTACTTTTCTTATTTCGATTTTTTTTCTGATTCCAGACATCAGCAAGGAGATGGCAATCGATTCCTACGACATAGTCAGCACCCTACAAGCCTTGGGGATGATGAAATACTGGAAGGGGAAGCATATTATTCTCAAAAAACAGGTGAGTCCTTAAAGTCTTTTTCTTTTTAATCAATTCAGTCACTTTTCGTTCAATGAATTAATTAATATTCATTAAATATGCATTATTAATATAAATATTAACTATTTAGTTGCTTTTTGGATGAAAAATCATACAGGTTTCGAAAGTTGTGAAAATTTTAATAATAGTGTATTTAAAGTAGAATAATCTAGGAATATATTATATGCGATGATTATAGTTCGATTGTCACTGATGACAGTTCGATAAATCCAGAAAAGGTCATCTTTCCGTACCCAAGGGTTTCAATTATCGTTCTCTTCAACTAGAACAACATACTTTCGTTCGAAATTTTGTTATAATACAGGACATTTAATTTTTAGTCTTCTGGATTTATAAAATATTTTTTATTTCATTATTCTCTCAAATACAAATATTTTATAAAAGTCTTCAAATTCTTTTTTCCACTTTGCAAGTTTTAAAGTATTTTTAAATAGAAATTTATTGAATTCGAAGCTTTATTGTGTTAGGCTGAATCTTTTGTAAAAAATAAAGGAAAGAAAAAGAAAAAGAGAGTATTTAAAATGATTTCAGGATGTGATCGACGACTACAAGGAAAGGGTGAAGCGTCGGGGTCCTGTGTACAAAGAAATCGATCCCGAGTTTCTCAAATGGACCCCCTTTCAGACTCCCAAGACACCCTCCACCTCCAACTAACGTCTCAGAACCGCCATCACGGTCGAGGCCACCCCCTTCTTCTCCAATGGAAACCATAAGCGTCGACTAGCAGGTTTCAGATCGTTACTACTATATAAAAAATAAATACATTTCTCCTAGAATCTTTTCTTGAGAAGGTCTGGTGAAATTCGCAGAAAGTATAGTTTCTCCATGTCTTTAATTTTTTTTATTGACATGGATATAGGTACAAGTTCAGGAAAGATTTTTCTGATTTTTATAAAAATTGATCATATTGTTGTAATCGATTTTTTCTGACAGTGCAATTAAAGTAGATTAGTCCCATAAACTGAAAAATATTTTTTCAATTTGGGTAGCTTAAAAGCGAAAATCTTTCCTAGACTTCATAGATAGAAATTTTTAAATAATCAATAGAAGCAAGCTCACAGATTCGTCATCGAGACGAATCGAATCATTATACGTATTCTAGCAAAATTCGTCATTGTGCGATAATTGTACAGTTTTAGATAATATGAATCATAAGATAGAGTATTTTTAATTCTCTTTTTTATAAAATCGTGATAGATAATTGATTAGCGACTTTATTGTCTTCTGATTAAGACAGTTTTTTAATTTATTTTACATGAGCGAAGAGCCCATAAATTTAGTAGGATTCATTTTACTGAGATTTAGTACATTTCATAAACGAATTTAGGGACATTTATCATGTATCTAGATTAAAAGTAAATGGTTAGATGAATACGAATAGCTGGAGCCTTAAAATTTTATTTTATTTATTTATATAGAATTATTTAAACGCGAACTTTATTATAATTTGTTGCAAAGATACTACAGTAATTTTTTAAAGATATATTATTTATCTCGAACATCTCAATGAATTTAGTTAACTATTTATGCGTACTGAAAAACGTTCGGCTCCGTTATTTGTATTTCTCAGCCGAAGTGGCCTTGAGATTTTGAATCGTGAAGGAAATGATTGCGAAGCGACCCTACCTCGATGTAGTAATTCGATTTAGGAACGAGGTTGTTGCACTATTTTAGATTAAAATTAGGCACTAATTTGTTTTATATATCTCACTTTACCGTGGACAGAAATTTAAAAAACGATTTCAAGTATCTTAATTTCCGTCTCAAAGAAACTGAATCTATTATGAATTTTAACAATAAATGAATGCAACAGCCTTGCTTGAGTAAGTTTTAAAAAGTTTAAAATGTCGATTTAAAATAAATGTACAAAATTCTTATCACTCAAATTGATGTTGATGGGTATTTCACTAATTTTCGGTGTTTTTTAAACTTTATTGTAAAAAGAAATAATAACGTAAGCTAACGTAGTTATACTGAGTACAAAAAGCTTAATTCTAATGCGTGACGTTAGCCTTTACGTATATTAATTATGGATAAAATAAGATTTATAAATAAATCCGACGAAAGATGCTTTTGTTAATCTTTCATTATCAAAATGTCTTTCTGAATTCTACTTCTTATTCCCAATTATATTGTAAATAGTCATGATAGTTAAGTTAAAAAGATTCGAAAAAAATAATTGTAAAGAAAAATATTGTAATTGAGATTGAAAAAGTTTCAGGAATAGAATGAAAAAGAATATAATGTGCAGGAAAATAGTTGAATAATCGTTAACCTTCACTCGTTGTCCCCGAGAAGCTCATAATCGACAACGGAAATAGAATGCAGACTTGAGGAGCTCATGTAAATAGAAAGATAATTTACTCGAACCTTATTTTTTCTCTCAGAATCGGCAAAGAAACGAGAAATATACAATATAAGGAAAAGATTTTACAAGTAATAATTTTTAAGAAATAGTCTTGAAAATATTTTGAAAATAGATCTATGCTAAAAAGGTATGAATTGTTTAAACAAATTTTTAAAATGTTGATACTCTGCCAAAGGTGTATCTCTGCAAGCACTATTCAGGGATTTTTTAACTCAAATAAAAATTTAAATGTTTAATTTGATTGATTTGATTGAAGCTTGTGGCACTTGAAAAAGCTTAATTATGTAAGATTGTAAGGTGTAAGGATTCCTGAGCACGAGAGGTAGTAGACCAATGTCGTGTGTGGTCAGCCAAATGGAAAACGCTGGTCGTGGCTAAGCACTAAGATCCTGAAACAGATGAACAGAATCGATCAAGTGTTTAATCGCATCAACCTCAAACATTTGATATGCACCAACAATCTCCACTCCCTTGAGCCAAATTAATTATTATCTTTCACAGTTCCACGACTAATTAACAATATAATTCGTTCTGAAAACTTATTTTTCTGATCCACAATAATATATTTCACCATGAAGAAAAAAAAATTCTGGATTCATTACTGAAATTAATTTGAATTTTTCCATGCGTAACTACGTGAGTCAACACACTGACTACTTTTTATAAATTTCGTCTTATGTTATTATCTTCTCACGAAATCACTGTAATATGTAATTATTTTAGATCGTCAGCTTAATTAATTGAGAATCCTGAAATTATAATAAACAGAAACAATCAAATAAACAAATTTCAAATTTGAGGTTGGACACTCAATTGATCAGTTTAGTTTAGAAAATTTTTTAGTTTTAATGTGTTTTCCGTGCGATCGAGATCGTTACTTTGAGCTCCGGGTTTTCTTTTAAAAAATGATGGGATTTTTAGCGTTTTCGAGTCGACTGGGGTTGGACTTTTATTTCTTAGTGGTCAGTGAACAATATTATCTAAAAAATTCCGATAGTTAAGACGTATTTGTGCTGATTAAACAATTTTTAATTTTCGACAATTTTCCGTTCGATTTGCCATGGTAACAATGGCGGCGTTATAGACATTGTTGAGATTCTTGAGATTGAAAATTTCCCCTTTGTTATTAAATTTCCGTGGAAAAGCGGAGAAATTTTGCGTTCTGGTATAAAAACTCGTGAGTGGAATAGTGGTGAATTCGTTTTAAAATAGTTTTTCGGGTATTTTTATAGTGACAAGTTTGATTATAAAAGATTTTGGAGCCTGAACTAAATAATTTTTCGTGCTCCAAACAAAGACACGATTTCAGAAACATTGGATGTTTGTTGCAATCTAGATTACAACTCTTAGTTTTTGAAAAGTGGTAAGTAGAATAATTATAGCAAGGTTATGAATGATTTTTTAGATTTTTTTATAAGCAAAGTTGAAATTTGCAAAAACGGTTAGAATTCTTAATAGGTTAGGATAAAAAATATCTAATTGCATACTGCCAGGGGCAAAGATAGGATAAGTAATCAGCAACATTGTTTTTGAAAATTGAACAAGATTTTGAGTATTTTTTCGGTATGAAATTTCCAATTTGGATTAGCCAGGTCAGAATATTATAAAACTGTTCTGAAATATAATAATTCATAAATCGGGTAAAAAGTACACATACTTACACCTTATTAGTATTTAAATTGAATTGGTTTATTGGAGCAATTCATTTTATTACAAGTAATATATATTGTTTTTTATTAAATAGATATTTTTTCTGAAGGAATATTTTTTATGAAATTCACAAAAATTGAATTGAATGGGGTGGGTAGACTATTTCGTAGAGGAAAACGTCTATTAATTGAAAAAAAATATTTCTCGGCGACAAAAAATTTCTCAGTGCTTCCCCTTTTCTTTTTATCGGCTTACTCTTGTCACCGTTTTGTCATGCTGCTGTCACTGAACGGCTTCCCTTAGAAAATCTCGGCGATGTGAATAAATGAACTGTAATATTAATCAAATAGAGACTGTAAAATTTTCACTCGTGTCAAGTAGGCGTGGTTTAGGGTATGACTGAAAAAATTATTGTGCATATGAAATGAATCTATTTTCTGCTTCTGATTTAAAAAATGATGTCTTTATTTCCGAAGTGAGTTCCATTAGCTGTTGAAACTTCCTGAGATCAATATGCAAATTTTATTAGAGATAGCTCGTGATACTGTCCCCTTGAGGAGATGTTATTTTCGTAGAGACTACTCTCTCAGTAAACATTGTTTGCTGAGTACCTATAGACCATCATCACCATGATCATCATCATTGTGCAGTACGGTCGTGTGCTTCGGGTATCGAGTGTGTTACGACGCTAGCTAGTATGTGTTTAGTAAGCAGAGAAGCTGGTAGCATAGTGTCATGGTCTAATGGAATAATGACATTAGATAGGGTCGCGTGGCGAGAGAGAGGAGTTGCTACAACACAATTATTCGCCTCTTTGCACGCTTCCGATAGAAGCTACCAGGCGACAAAAATGATGCACCGTCGATGACCAGGAATTCTTTTTACATTATCTTCACTTCAGTCTTCTCGCCTCTCAACGAAGTGACACCAACGGTTTATCACTGCTCGCATTTTATCCAAGATGATGGTGGGCTCTGTTTTCTTCTTTCAAAACAGTAGTCTCGCCAGCTCGTCAAACAAGATCGAGTTCTTGTTTTATCATATTATTTGCATCCTCAGAGTCCACTTTCGTAATTGACATTCCTAACAAATATATTCACCGGGGAATTATTTGAGATTAATTCATTTATTGCTTTATATTATAGAGATTTTCTAATCAGAAACTATCTAATTATTTTAGTGAAGTTGAACTAAAAGTTATATATTTACCATATAAGTACTAAGGATTGATAAATTTATCTTTGCTGACAATTATTTAGATTATGCTTTTCTGTGAATTCTGTTTTGATTCCATTCGTCTTTCATTTCAAGTTTATTGCTTCTCTGTATATGGTATAGGTTTCGAGATTCCATAATACGTTATAATACAATTGTTCCAATTTCATTCCCTCATATTTTAGTTGTCAGTTGCATCAATTCGAACAAAAAAAATAATAATTTCGCGAAGATTTTATATACAGGAAAGACCCACGTGGACGTGAATGATTTATTTGAACAGACTCTAAACTCGTGACTGTCATTATTCGTTACTTCGTTTAACCTTTCGTGTCATTGATATGTGGTCACAATTAATCAGATACTTGAAGAACCATTTTTTTCTCTTGTGTCTCCAGGATGAAATGATGATCTTTAAATGTACTTAAAAATCTATTACACCATAGAAATCCGACTATAAAGAGGGATAAATTATTTTATTAATCATTAAGTACATGGTGTAACAATGGTGATAACAATGATGATAAATTATTTTTCAAATATTTTAATAGTATACAATAGTTCATACGTATAATTATTCTAACAGTCGTCGTTACATGCAAATTCTTCAATGCAATTGAATGTTATATAAAACTTCAAGGGCAATTTTTTTACAGCTGTAAATATAACGGTAAATTTAGAAAAATTTTATTTTGCAGAATAAAACTACTTAACATCGTCTACACTTACGTAATTGAACATTTCAATATTGAGTAATCTTTAACACCTCGGAACTATTTCAAAACTTTATAATAATTGAAAAATTTAGTGAAATACTGAAATTAATATAATAAATTACTGAAATTCGTCATTTTACCTCTGGAATTTGTTGAGATTGTTGAACGTAGTATACGGCACAGTCATATGAATTGCGCTCCAACAGGTGCCGGGTATCAAATTCACCAGAGCACCTGATGAAGTACAATTAATATGCGGCCTCCTGGAACGATTTTTGATTTTTCATTGGTTGAATGTTCATTTTCTTCTCTGATAAATAGATATTTATACCTATTTAACAGTCTCTTTTTTCGTTGATTTTGCTGGAACTTTCCACTGTAGCCTTGTTCGCTTTTTTCTTCTTATCTTTGTTGAAAAATATTGATGGAATCGCATATTCGCAGCGCGCGCTACTTCTGGTACCTGACTGATTTTGAAATTCACAGCCGAAAGCACCGGAGTAGCGCGTGTTGCAAAAAGCTAATCGTTTATTCCTCTGCGATGTTCGTTTTATGTCAATCACGCTGGAAATTATTAATTCAACATGCAAGTTATGAAACATTACAAGATAAACGAACGTCAAAAATATATACAATCTTTATCGGATTAAATTTTACAATACACAATTCCAGAGAGAACGTAACTAATTGTATCTCCATTTTAGAGAATGATACCGTTACCTTTGTTATGAAATATTGGTTTCTCTTTCTGAATGCTAAATATGAATTCATGTCACGAATTTTATCACTTTCCGTCTTCCCAAAGAAGTTTCTTTTGCGTCCTTGTACGTGCCGCAATCGGCGTCTAATCGAATCAGCAAAACTTAAACCTAAACCCGTTTCAACATCTTCATCGAAGGACAAATAAATGCGAAAGTCTTTGCAAGATTGACGAAACTATTTGCAAACTCTGCACGATTTTCAAATGTTACACGTATCTAACAGCCACAATTTTAATCTCTATTTTATATTTATAACTTATATATTTATCAATCAAATAAAAAAAGATCCGGATCTAAATTTCATAGACGCCGACCTCGAAGTACTTTCTCTCTGAATAATACGAGTAAAAATCGCCTAATTAAGTTTTCGCAACTCACTTGCTAAACCAATTCTTAAACAAAAAACACTCCGAACCGCTTCTAGTTTTACGGATAAATTATTTTAAATTAAAAATTTTTAACTAATAGAAGACTCGGAAATTGTGAGGAATTTTGTAACGAATATTAGATACATTCGCAAATTGAGTATAAGCTTTTCTTCAAGATCCGAACTCGTTGAAGGGCAGAGTTAGACTGAAGAGTAAACTGACTCTGACTGCTACAATGAGTAGCAACTAGGACTAGGACCCTGTAGCTTAAACCTCGTTTTATAGATTTGAATTGTCCTTCAAAACGAGGTGTAGTTTAGAAGCAGATGTCTAACGCTTTTAAGCAGGTGAATGAATTTCTGAGCTACATACTTTCAAATATCTAGGCATGCCTTTCACGAGAAATTTAAGCTAAAGAAATCTAAATTAGTTTACTAATTCACTTTAGTAAGTATTTTTAATATCAATTATTAATTAAAAACTACAAATTCACAGTAAAAAAAACTACTACTTGATTTAATTACCTTTACTAAACGAATTAATATTTTTTTAAAATTAATAGTAAAAATACTTACTAAAGTTGGCAGGGGGTCAATTAAATTGCTGGAAAGGGGAATTTTTAATTTCTAAATACTTTTGGGAGAAGGCTAAAAAGTTGACGGATTAAAAAGTGACTAGAAATTTATAGGAAAACTATAATTTTCCTTTTACAGACTCTTAATTATTCCATTCCACTTTTAAATCATCCTCTCAATTTCCACGTGAGGAGAGTCTTTCTTTTGTATAATTAAGAAAGTATTGCTAGAGTATAAAAAAGTAAAATAACGTACAAAAAGAAATAATGAATTTTAATCATAAAATAATGAAGTCTTAGTTAAAATACCCTGACCTTTAGTAAAAGGAACGTCTGTCTTAATTGCAAAATTGTTGGTGACATTTCTTGATAAGATAAACGTCTTCATTGTCGTACAAGACGTGGGAAAATAGCTCATTGTTACTATAGTTGACACAGGCCTTAACTTATCAGAAAATACATAATGAGCTTAATGCTACATTTCACACGACTTATATACGATAAACAAGATTTATAGGAAAGTACATATAATAATTTGCTAGAAGCAAGAGAAATTTGAGTATTAATACAAAAATAAAAATAGAAGACATAGGGGAGGAAATCAAAAATTGATGCAAGAGAATCCAAGGTAATAAATCGTGGAAAAGAGCTGGTTGGAAATAAAAGGATGAAGAAATCTAATTAGAGAGCGCGAAGATTGAAAGGGGTCCTTATCTCGAGACATATTGCAATGTCACTCATCATCATTGACTCATCGCCGTAGACGCTGTTATTTTTATAATAAATGGATTTGCAAGACGAGTCTATTCTCAGAGTATGCAATGATCAGGGGCGGTTGATCATTGGTTGTCTGTCTTTCTTGCTCATTAAGATCATGGAGAAAACAATAAAATTGACGATTTTATCCATGATCAATATGATTATATCTCGCTTGCTCTCATTTGTTTACGATTCGTTGTCCCTGGTAGAGATCGGAGCTGGGAATGTCTGATGAGAATTCTTCCACGCGTTTAGTTTCACCGGAAATGCGTGGTAACATACGTAGGTGCTCGATCGATATCCGTTAAGAAACTTCCTGTAGAAGAGACGGTGAGTCAAGCTCTCGGGTTCTTAGAAGGTGTCTGAATGCCTTGCGAATCTATCAGTTCGAGAAAGAGGGACGTAACTCGCTTTTCAAAGAATAATTACTCCTACATGAGTGAGTGAGTCATGAATAAGGAGTTTAGTTGCTAGTTAGCAGATGGTACATGAAGAGTTAAAATTTGGATGATAGTTTGGAAAAAGAATAAACAAGTCTGTTTCGGAAAGCCTTCAAATTTTAGTAAATCTAAATTTCTAAGTGTGGTCCAACTTTCCCTAACCTTTTGCAGATTTTCCAGGCTAGTGGATAATGTGAAAGTAGACTAACAGGATTTACGCTAAGGACAGTAGCATTGATTATCAAAACTAGAACCGCATGATTTAGGGCGGGTCGCGGTCCACCTTCTGGTAAACTTTACCTGCCAGCCAAATCCATATATCACACTCTAATTTATCCGGCAGTTAAAATATAGAAGGCGGAACCACCCAACCCTAAAACCATTCAATTGCTTCATTGTTCATTCTACCAATTCAACGATAAATTGACTTTCATAATATTGGCACTCTGAAATACACTTATCTAACATTCTATAAAAATTGTACAATTGTGCAATAATTTATTAAGCTGCCAGAATTTCTCTTTACTTTGAGAATGAGGAAATACTCTGGAAGTTTGGTTTACAATCCGATACTCTAAAATGGATCTTGTACCCTGCATACATTATTTCGGATTTATATAGCTATTGGCCATTCATATCCGCTCTAAATTGTCTCTGAATTGGAACGTTTTATAGATCAATGAATATCATTAAATGTCGAGCAATCTGAATAATTTTGAAATTTTTACCCCAAGCTCATTTTAAAATCACATGAATTTTAGACAAGGTCACAAATTAGAGATACAAGATTGGGTCGAGTGTCGCGTGGCAGTCGTTGACCGAAGCAAGAGAGAAATTGGCATAAAATCAAGCAACTCAAAACTCTTCTTGGAGATTCTATTTTTAGATCACCGCAATGCAGTTCACAGGATGCAGCTGACGCGTGCGTTCGTCGAATCGTGCAAAAGTTAAGAAAAAAGAAAAGAATAAAGAACAGAGAATGGGAATGGAAGCAGAATACTGCAAAGGAAAGAGTGAGGGAGGATGAAATGGAGGGAGAATAACGAAGAGAGAAGAACGAAGAGAGAAGAAGGGGGCCTCAAGGAAGACGAATGGGGATTATGCTAAAAGTCAAGTGTTGGGCCCCGACTGCATTGCTAATCATTTTCGCCGGAAATTCCAGACCAGTTGATCTGACATTCCTTTTCTCCTTTCCGAATATTCGCACAATGATTGGATTATCTGCGAAAATCTTAGAGCTGGCCTTTAGAATGAATTAGACTCTGGATGGAATTGAAAGATCTCTTTTAATTTCAAGAAATTGCAACTCTAAGTAATTAGATGTTAAAGTGCAAAAACATCATCAATCTTCGTACTCTCAATCTCCAAAAATATTGATGAAACTGATGCAGCAGCAGAAGCAGAAGAAGAAGACAGAAGCACAGAATTTAACTTTCAAAATCAACTATTGATCAGTCACCCTAATTGGTTAGACGAGCTGTTCTATTTACGAAGCAATTTATTCCCGTTTTGGCGACATGAAGCTATTTCCACAGAATATCCAAGGGAGTGAAAAATCAGCAGAAACGTGCTAAAAATAGAAGTGCCTCCGTCTTCTCTTTATAGTGCTCCGACCACTGCCTCCACTCGACCAGTTCAGGGACCACCTGAGTCAAGTTCAGCGGGCTTCTTTCAACATGTTTGTGATACAGATTCACACAGATGCATAATGCCACATGTACACCATGAGTTGGAACCCTGAACCCTGGAGATTAAAGACTTTGAAAGGTCGTCTCTCTGAAAGCGAGTAGCAGCGAGTCTGCATGAAGCATGAAGGAATTAAGTTAATGGCATGTTAATGGCAAAGTATAGGTACCTGGTTGCGGGAGCTGCAACTGGCTCTTTCACTTAAGTTCGCTTCCTCGAAGCGCTTTGCACAGAAAAAACTAGAGGTTCCACGCTGTTGC
>UCOK01000174.1:0-37685 GCA_900474325.1 Synergus umbraculus | reverse complement strand
ATATATATATATATATATATATATAATATACTATCTATATTATAAAAATATCTCACCGCCGTTTCAAGAATCCATCTTTACTCCTTTTACGTCCTTTAACATACACCTTATTAGAAGAGAGTAAAGAGGGTGACCGCCGCCACCACCACTGTGTTAAGAATTCCAAGAAACCTCCATAATACTTCAATAAGACTCCTATAATACTCTCATAATACCCCCATAAGTCACCCATATAACGTCCATAAAACCACCATAAGTCCTCCATAGGTCCATCTAAGACTCATAGGACCACTTAAAACCCTCATAAGACTCAAAGGTCCACATAAAATCCTCATAAGACCTCAAAGATCTTTATAAAACTCCCATAAGACCCCATAGGACCCCTTAAAGCCCCATAAGACGCTTATGGAGGGGAAGTTTTAAACCCTCCCATAGGGCCTAATAAGAACTCCATTAGACCCCTAAAACCCCAGCAGACATGTAGGACTCATAACATTCTTATAAGATCCCATAAAACCTCCACAAGACTCCCATAAGACCCAATCAGTGTTCCCAATTCGTGTCCCTTACTCAACTGCGTATGTGTCGTACTCGGCATTTGATCTTTCACAATTCGCGCGCGGTTTATAATGCTACAAATATTATTTTTATCGTCTATTATAAATAATGGCATTTCAATTTTTCTTTTTATCAAGATTCATTAATTTCGATCTAATAGACATTTTTATAAATTAAAATGCATTATTTATAATAAACAATAAAAATGATATTTTTTAGCATTTTAAACTGCACATGAATTGTAACCAATGAAATGCCGAGTGTGACGCATGCGCAGTTGAGTAAGAGGCACGAATTGGGAACACTGAACCCAATATAACCTCCATAAGACCCATAAGACATTCTTAGAACCCATAAAACCCTCATAAGACATATATGTTTAAAATTAAAAAAAATAAAGAACAATATAATATAAAAGTTATATAATATAAAAGGGGGGCGACGCCCCCCACCCCTATATATATGTTTGTAAAAAAAAGTAATGAGAAAAAAATCCCTGCTTTTTGAGGATTTCTAAATACAGTGAGAATTACGAAGAGTTTTTTTGTAAGGGCGCAGTAATAGGGGGACATGTAGTAGATATAAGAGTGCTTGGAAGAGCCACAGACACAAAGGGCGAAGGAATGTTAATTAATTAGGATTGCCGCATTGATTACGGCGCTGCTTTGCGTCGTCGGTAGTTGGCAACTTGGTTCCAGTAACACAGCAACACCGACTAATTTGAAACGCAATTCTGAAATATTTTCACGGAAAAATTGCTCGAAAGTTTTTTTCCTGTTCCAACTCCATCTTCCAACTCTCTTTTCAATCCCCCTTTTCCACTTTTATAAATCTCTTTTCCAACTAGCTAAGAAAATTCCAAAAGTTGTTCTAATCTTGTATAAAGCGTTCAATAAGCAACGTTTTTCTTCTCTTGATTTTTTTCATATCATGCATTATTTGGCTTCAAATTTTCATTTTCGTTCGTTTTCAAAATGTAATAACTTTTTGCATTTTTATCCCAAATGGCTGGCTAAAAAATTTTACAGAAATCTAATACATTCTCTGATGAGTATGTAAAAATAGGGTTGGAAAAGAGATTTGAAAAAGGGTCGAAAAATAGGATTTGAAATAGGGTTGGAAAAGGGGTAGGGGGCTAAATCTTCTTGAAAAAGTTTATTCACCCGATTTTAAATAATTCCTTATTTAGAGGTAATTAAGAATTTTAATAGGAAATCTTGAAAACAGGAGTTAAAAAGATTTTTGGAAAATGGGCTGAGAAAGGGGTTTTGAAAAGGAGGGTTAGACAAATTGTTGAAAAAGGGGGGCGAGAAATGAAGGGAATCGTATTTGGACTAATTAAAAAGATTAATCTTAAATACGTGAAATATGGATCAATTATTATTTGTATGAGACATTTGCACGAAAGCCATTTGCTGAAGTAGATAGTCAGCGCCCCCTTGAGATCTCATCATCACGCCACCTACAAGAACAAGAAAGTCAATAAAGTCGCTATCATACTTACTGGCCTAAAATATAATGTAAACTATACTGACTAGACATTTTATCATGAATAGAAATAAATTCAAGTAATTCACGAAACAATTTTTAGTTCAGAAAAACTCAAAATAATTTAGAGCATCTGGATAATACTTAAAGTTATTATTTTTTAAATTTAAAGTCCTCAGTATTGAAACTGAATTTTCAACACCAGGTACTGAAAATAACATTTTTTAACTGACTGAAATTTGGAAAAATGGAAAGTTCCGGATTGAAGTTGAAATTCATAACTCGCAAAACGGAACAAATTTTAATACGAAACTTTCGCCAGGGATATATAAACCTGGAAAATTTTGATAAAAGTGAAGGGATTAGCACCTGAGAAAGGAAGAAAAGTCTTCTGTTGGATCAGCTAACCGCAAATGAGAATCTATCCTACTTTCCACACCCAAGGCGATAGTCAACTTTATCGTATGAATACCTGGGTAGTAGTTACAGCGAATGTCTCTATACTGTCACAAGGTAAACGTCTCTCACTGCAGAGGAAAATTGCCTGCAGTTATAAATATGTATATCTACCTGTACAAGTACAAACATATAAAAACAAATTTAAACCATCTCATCACCAAATACGCCAAGTAGGTTGATTACGAAAAAACTTAATGATGCTAAATTGCAACCTATGCTCTTTGCAATTTTCTGCAGGTTTAATCACTTTTTAGTTAGAGAACTGACGTTTCACTTTCTTAGGTGACCATTAAAATAAAATCCTTTATAATGTTTTGAAATTCTTTTTAAAAAAACTGTAAAATCTCATACTTATGTAACAGTTCTATAACATTGATATAAAGTTAATATACAATTCATGGAATAGATTTGTAACAATTATATAACACTTATGTAACATTCTGAAGATTTGTGTAAAATATATTGAAATATTAAAAAAAAACAAAGAGCACTTAAATTTCTTCAAAATCTTTCAAAGTTGATACAAGTTACAAGAAAAAAAACTTAAATTTCTTTAAAAATCTCTTGACATCTTTAAAATTCAATGAAATATTTTGTAATCCTTCTTTTTAAAATATCCTTAATAGGTTTATATATTTTTAATTCTTTTAAAAGTTTTAAATTCATAAAATGATATTTCGAAAAAAAAATTCGATAAAATATCTCAGAATCTCTTCAAATTAAAAAAAGGTCTTTCAAAACGTATTGAAATTCCTTAAAAATCATAAAATCTCTTAAAATTCGTTATAATTCTTTAATTTCTCTTTAAGGCGAATTATATTTTATATATTAAAATATATGTTTATATCCATGAAAATACAAAATTGTGTGCCTTATTAATAAACGGAATAGAGAAAAATAAGAGGATAAAGACAGCAACAAATCGGTGGTTAATCGGTCGGAAGCGATTTTGATCCCATGGTATTATTGAGAGGGACACTAATTGGTTGTGGGGTTACGAATGTCATAGCAGACGCGAGTATCAAAATGCGTTTCCGGAACGCACTTCCCAACACCTTGTGCATGTCGCTTGACTACGATTTCCAACCAACCAACCAACCCTTCTCTTCTCTTCCCTTTCCTTCTCCATCCCCCATCAACCATTCCATTTTCTGCATACTATATATCAAGGATATGTATACGTTATACGTCCGCATATCGGGCACGTATGGGAGCAGACAGAATATACAGAGCTCTAAATGCCACTATCGGAAATCGATATCGGAGAGCCACAGCGAGCAGTCACCAGCCTCTGCCCTCCTCTATAATCCCTCTCACTTCTACCCCCATTTTACCCATATCCAAACTATATATATATATATATAACACTTTTCTGCACTCGACAATTTTTTAGGAATTGATTTGTCTTAGCTCGACATCACTGAGTTCAGCTTCACTTGAATTGACTTGACTCAACTCAACTTGAATTTATAAAATTCAGTTTGACTTGACAGAAATCGACTCAACTTGACATGACTCGACTTAAATTTATTGAGTTCTGTGTAACTTAACTCGACTGTATTGATTTTTCTTTGAATCGAATCGAGTTGACTCAACTCAACTTGATTTTATGGAGTTCAGTTCGACTTGACTCAGTTCGACTTAATTTAACTTGAATTGACTTGACTCGACTTGACTCAACTTGACTCAACTCAACTTGAATTTATGGAGTTTAGTATGACTTGGCCCAGCTCGACTTAATTTAACTTGAATTGACTTGACATGACTCGACTTGAATTTATGAAGTTCAGTTTGACTCAAATCGATTCGGCTTAACATTATTGAATTCAGCCAGACTTAACTTGACTTAAATTTATTGAGTTCAGTGTGACTTGACTTGACTTTATTGATTTTTCTTTGAATCGAATCGAATTGTTTTTATTTAACTCGACTTAACTCAACTTTTTTGAAATCAGATTAAATTGACTTGACTTAACTCGACTTGAATTTGTGGAGTTCAGTTTGACTTGACTCGACTTTATTTAACTCTACTTGACTTGAATTTATTGAGTTCGGTGTGACTTAATTAATTATCCTTATTTGGTTAGTTCAATTTGACTCGACTCGACTTTTGAGATTAATTTAAATTGACTTGAATCGACATGACTTTATTGAGTTCAGTTTGACTCGATTTGACTTCATTCGAATTTATAGAGTTCAATGTGACTTGACCCGACTTTATTGATTTTTGTTTGAATTGAATCGACTTGACTTTATTTAACTTGTTTTGACTCAACTGTCTTAAAATTAGTTTAAATTAATTTGACTTAACTCGACTTGACTCGAATCTCTAGTGTTAAGTTTGGCACAGATCAGTGAAATATTTTACTAATTCCGATTTATAGAGAGTTGACCGACTTCGGGCAGTGCTAAAGCATCTACCCCCATATTGCTCCGCAGTTGATTCTGTCGTTCTTGGTAAGCCGGTGGTGTAGTTCAATGGGCGCATCGACCCTATGTCACACACGGGTGTACATTCCCACCTAAATGTGTGAACATATACTGGCATTGTGTTAATGGTCATTACAAATACAAAGCAAGTATGTACCTATATGTATGAATGTATTGATCAATGTGGATGCAACTCTCGGATAAACATATTTGGTTACTACTCTCTGAATCAGTGAGAAATAGTTTACGTGAACAAATAAGTAGGGGATATTATAATATCAGTATACTGATACATGAGTCAAAAAGCAGCGAATAATTTTAACGTAAAATAAAATTAATAAAATTAAGAGTACTGAGTTCTTCTTTTTTTAAATTGGTTTATTTATATTTTAGATTTTGAAATGAGTGGCAAATTCAATAACTTAAGAATCTTTTCAATTTTTATAAGATTTTACTAGGGAAAGTGTTTTGCGTATCAATTTCGAGGAAGCTGCGAGTCTGAATGAAAACTTAGTTTTACTACTTACTTAGTTAAAAAAATTTAACTTGTTCTGTGAGTTAGATAAAATTTATATAACAGTTATGTAACATTTATGTTACCATTCTGCAATATTTATGTAACAGTTTCATAAGAAGTATATAATATTTACTTAAAATTTCTGTAGCAGTTATATAGCCTGTAGTAGTAGAATATCTTTGGTAGTAGGAAAGAGTCATAGCTCGAGGATGGGGGGAGAAAAGAGGAAAGGGGTGTGAGGTTAGCAGGGGAAGAAGATTGTCAGTGTAAGACGACCCCCTGGTGGTCAACTCTTTAAGGTGAACCAACCTCGGAGTCAAGTGGACGAGTACAGGAAGGAAGTATAACGTGGAATATAACAAGTACCCGTAAAACCACATGGTTTTCGTTTTGCGCACGTATAAACCGCGAGTTCAAGCAACTATAAGCGTTCATGTTAATTCTTTGCTCGTCTTTGCTTTAGGCGTTTTCTCTACTGGCTAATTTTAATTTTTTATATTCTTGTGAATTCTTTTAAGAACTATTCAGGCCACAAAAACCGTTCAGTATATCCCCTATTTTCCCTATATTCAACTGAGGTCCCTAATGTCGCCCTTTTTTCAAAATTTGATCCCTAAAGTACCCTATTTTCACTCAATAGTAGAGAATTTTTGCTTTAATTTGTACAAAATCGTCAAAAATTAGAGACACCACATTCTTTACCCTCTTTTCGTGTCCCCACCTTCCGTTAAAAAATATACTCTTTATTCTCCTTTTTACAAGAAAATTTCCGAAATTTTAAATTCTCGAATTTATCAAATTTCCTAATTTAAATATATTCACGAAAATTTAATTAATACATTTTCTGTTGGAAATTTCAATATTTATTTGTAAATACAAAAAACTACCCTATATTTCCTTTTTTTTCATAACAGGGTGGCCACATGTCAGGTAAATGTCAGAAAAATGCGTGTAGTTTTCAGGAAAAATAGAAATTAACATTTATGTTAACTATATTATTTTTTTCGTATTACATATTTAACTTTTATAATTTATTTAACAAATTTTAGAAACTATCCAAAGATTTCGAAGGATTATAAATAATTTCAAGGCATTCTCTGGGATTCTCTAAGTTTCTAATGATTTCAAGATATTTTCAATCATTTTAAAGGATTTTAAGAGGTTTTTAGCAAAGGGCTCTAATCACATTGTTCGAAAATAACTGTCCTATTGGAGCAGTGGCCACTGGATGAGGAGCCCAATGGTGGAAAAAGCACCTGGAGGCCCTTCGAAAGAGGCTATGAGACGGTACAATAGAGCTTTTAAGACTAAGTTGACTTCTGATTGGGACTGATATAGACAGGCCCGGAAGGAATATAAGAACATGGTCAACAAGTATAAGCGCGAGGGTTGGAGAGAGTTCTGTAAGGAAACGAACAACATCCCCAAGATGCTTCTGCTTCATAGAATCCTTGCGAAAAACCCGGAAGCTCGCCTAGGGCCTATAAGGCTGGAAACAGGCGAGTTTGTGTAGAATGAGAAGGAGAGTCTGAAACGGCTGTTGGAGGTTCACTTCCCGGGCGTTCGGATCATTCCGACGGATCAGCAGGATGTGCTTCGAGTTAGCTGTGGAAAAAGGGCAGACTGGAAGTTCGCATCCGATATAGTATCTGTTAAGAAGGTTGAATGGGCTGTTGGGACCTTTCAGCCTTACAAATCAACGGGGGCGGATGGAGTATACCTAGCTCTCCTACAAGAGGGGCTGGAGGGACGACGACTGCCCCTGACAAAAATCTTCAGGGCCGATAGCATGGAGAGGCAGCAGAGTGGTCTTCCCACCTAAACCAAGGATTTTAGACCGATTAGCTTGACATCCTTCATATTGAAGGTATTGGAAAAGCTCGTCAAGAGGTACATCCGGGACATGGTTTTACCGAATAGGCCGGTACACAGTGGTCAACACGCCTTTCAGGAAGGCTGCTCTGTTGATAAGGCTCTTCACGAGGCTGTAGGAAGAATAGAGCGGCAACTAGAAGAAGGCGGGTATGTGGTAGGCACCTTCTTGGATATAGAAGGGGTCCTCAGTAATACTACCCCAGAAGTCATATGTAGGGAGGCCCGAAAATGCGGCATGCCGGAAACAGCTTACAGAACGGATCCAAAGCATGTTGCAGTATAGGCGCCTCTCGACGGAATGGGGATGAAGTAGGGTCGCAGGAATAACACCAGGGGCTGCCCACAGGGGGTGGTCTTGTCGCCCGTCATGTTGCGCTTGGTCGTGCATGGATTACTCCGAAATCTGAATGAGAAGGGCTTTTACGCCCAAGGTTATGCGGACGACTTCGTGATTCTAAACATGGGAGCCCATCTGAACACCCTGATGGAGCTCACGAGGTCGGCCCTGCGTATAGTGAAGCTTTGGTGCATGGCATCAGGGATGTCGGTAAATCCGGAGAAGACGGACTTAGTTGTCTTAACAAGGAAATATAAGGTGGCTACCGTAACGGGCCCCTTATTTTGGGGAAAGAGGCTCCAACTAGCCCTGTCGGTGAAATATCTAGGAACTTTACTGAATAGGAAACTGAACTGAGCGGGGCATCTGGAAGCGCAATGTAGAAGGTTTATTACCACCTTCTGGTTGTAATAATCCTCTTTTAAATTGTCGTGAGCTCTCCTGAATAAACTTATTCGTCTCCCGAAAAATTGTTAAGAAGAAAGAAAGTGAGAATGTAAAAAATATGCGAGAAAATATGCTTGATTGTCCATGTAGAAGGATGCAGGGTGTGTAAAAAGTGGGGGCGGAGGTCAGCGTCCGCAGAGTCTCGCGAGACTTGGCAGTCCTTTTCCATGCTGTGGACTCTCGAGAGTGTGCTGTGTACTATGTGTAACCGCAACTCCACTCCATAGTCCATATTATTCCGCGCCTGCTTATCCTGCTTTATCCTATCTTTTTCCGCGAGTCGAATACCTTTCTCGCAGTCGCTACTTGTCCGTGTCGCTAGTCACGTTGCACGCACGTATAATTGCGCACGCGGTGCGTCTACCCCCACCACAGACCAATGTCCTCTTGGCTGCCCCCCTCTCTTTTTTTAACAATCACCCTCGGCTCGGTTCGGTGCTGACGCTCTCTCACCTTATCTCTTATATTTCATCTTTTCTTCTTCTGTTCATTTTTCTCTATTCTAACTTTGAAAAAATTTGATCCCGAAATTTTGAATAAAAATTTGTGAGAGAAATTTTGCACAAAAGTTTTGGAAATATATAAATTTTAAACCAAAATTTCAGGAATTTTTAATGTCGGGAATTTTATATTTCAGGAATTTTATAATTTCGGGAACTTGAAATTTCGATAACTTTCATTTTCGCGAATTTTAAATTTCGCTATAACTTTTTTCGTTGGGGATTTTTCTATTTCGAAAATTTCTATTTTACAGCAATTTTCAACTACAGGGGTTTTTAGTTGAAATTCCCGAAGTTGAAAATTTTCGACAATTTCCAAAAATTTTTTTTTGAAAATTAACTCGACATTTGTTCACAATTTTTAAGAGAAATTTGGAACATAAGTTTGGGAAATAAATTTAAAATAATTTTGTTAATGTCGGGAAAGTTTACTTTCGGGAATATTTAACTTAGCTATGAAATTTTTAATTTCGGTAATTTTATAATTTCGGAAATTTAAAGTTTCGGTAAATTTACGTGATCGCCAAGAATAGTTTGAGAGCGTAGAGAAAATCAGTCCAGTGCAGTGTCATGGATCACTTCTGGATTCAAGTCCCGTTAGCCACGCGCTGACGATCGATAGATACGTTCCTCGGAAAGAGCTGGTCTGCATTGGCCTCGGTAACGGGAGCAGCACGTCATTAATGTGACTTAATTGCATAGTGTGGCATGGTATAGCACGTGTCATTGACACCTCGAAACTCTACTGGTATTTTTGTCAACGCCTATCAATGCAATCGAAAATAATTCAAAATTTCCATTTTTATGATTTCTCTTTAAGTTCAGGAGAATTCTACGTAATCAAATCAGTAAGGAATTGCGCTGAAAAAATTAACTGAGAAAATAGTAAAATCATTGAATCAGTACAATTGTTTAATCAATCATTAAAAAATGTACTGATCGAGCAGTAAAATTGACTGAAGAATCTGTGAAAATTTTTACGAATTCAATCAGTAACAGTAAAAGTAAAAATTCCTAGAGCCATCAGTAGAAATTAACTAAACAATCAATCAAATTCACTAGAAATTATATAGGAAATGTGACGGATTCAATCATTATAAATTCATAAAGCAATCAGTAAAACTCGTTGATTAATAAATAAAATTGGATGAAACATTAGTAAGATTGACTGAAATGCATACTTGTAGAGGATTTACTTAAATGCACTTCAAAATAAGGGAAAGTCTTTACTGATTCTACGAGTAATAATAACTAAAAGGTCAGTGGAAATCCTTTGTAATTAAATCAGTGAAAACACACAATGTAAGCAAAAAAAGGATTTAAAAACCAGTCAAAGTTTTTATCGATTAAACGATTAATGACGACTGAAAAATTAGTGGAAATGGTTACTGATTCAAACAGTAGAAATTTTTACTGATTAACTCAGTAAACATTTCCTGGATAATCAGTGGAAATATTTTCGGTAATTTTTTTATCCCGGAACTTGAGATTTCGGGAAATTGAATAGAATTTTCCTAATTGAAAAATTGGATCTTGTGACTACCCTGACATTCTTTTATCAGGTTTGACGCTATATAGACATCGATAATGGAAGCTCCATCTAGAATCTAGATTCTACTTGGTAGACCTGAGTTGTGTTAACAGGACACGTGCTATATGCAGATGCCGCACCCTGGAATAACCCCAGGGATGGCAGACGTGATTTAGGCTAATTATGCGACTGTTCGGGTCGACGTTTCTCATTGCCTCTATAATTACATAGCTGGAATTACATGTATGTATAATTCCAGATACGACCTCACTCCTGATTGGTCTCTACAGGAGACCAAACTGCACTAACATCCTGAAACTTCACTTTGATTGCTTAGAAATTCAGGTGACTTGACAGTTCACTTTGAAATAAATTTTATAGTTTATTTAACAGATTTTAGAAACTTCCCAAATATTTCGAAGGATTATAAAGAATTTCCAGTCATTCTTTAAGATTCTCTGGGTTTCTAATGATTTCAAGAGATTTGTATAACATTTAAAAGATTTAGTTGAATTTTCAAAATTATAAAAGTTTTTTACGTATTTTAAGGGATTTTAAAATGCATGTAAGAAATTGTAATTATTTTTAAGTAATTTTAAAGAATTAAAATTTTCCTCATGGTATTTTAAAAGCTTTCACAGAATTTTTATGATTTATAAAATATTTTGTAGAAGATTAAGAAATTTCAAGAGGCCTTATATTATATTCTACGAAATTTTTTAAAAATTTTAATAATAGAGTATTATTGAAAATTGCCTATCATTTAAAATACTGTTTTGTTAGGGAAATTTGTCTGAAAGTGAGGGAAAAGTCAGGGAAATGTCAGGAAAATTGAAAAATTGAATTTTGTGGCCACCCTGTATTTAGAAATTCAGGTGACTTAACAGTTCACTGAAATTGAAGCCTTAAATTTTATTGATATTGTTTTCCACTCTTTTGGTTCAACTCAGTGGAATTTCTCGACGCAAGGAATTTTCTTCTATAGAATTATTGGATAGAGATTGGAGCTTGTTCACTTGACCGAAATTTGCGAGATTGTAGATTTTAAATCCAATTTAATGTCGACTACAATATGATAGAAAATCTCACGTGACTCCAGAAGGCCTGACCTAATTGCAAGAAATCCTTGATGCTCTGCAAGAGGACCTTGTGACACTTCGTGTCTCAGTTAAATAGTTTTTAATAATAACTCAACGTCTCAACACCCACCTAAGGTGATCAGTCAGTCATTCCAAATACAAATAGAATACAAAAATATCGACCAAAATATAAGATTCAATAATTTATGACTCCAAAATAGACACAGCCACGATTTCAAATAATAGTGGAATTTGTAATAATTTTATGACAGGGAAATTTGTTAAAAGTCATGGATATTGAAAAATTGAATCTTGTGGCCACCCTGTCAGATCCAAAATTCGGATTGGCCTGTGTAATCTTACCACGATTAAAAATTTTCCGACATTTCTCTTTGTTCTAAATTTTTTGTATAATTAATGATGTTTGTTTTTTATTTTCTAGGTGTCAGCAGGACAGCATATGCAGCTAACTGGAGAGCTGAAATCTGGAGTTTCAGTGGCTGCGCAGCAGGGCATGTACTTTAGCCAGCAACAACAACAACAACAGCAGCAGCAACAACAACAACAACAACAGCAGGCGCAGAACCAGGGTGGTCCAGGTGGACAGGCAGACTCGTATTGTTCAGTGTCACAGTCGCAGACGATTAATTTTACGCAGCAAAGTCTGAGACAAAGAGCTGCTGCTCAGGCAGCTGCAGCCGCTGCTGGCGGTGTTCCGCAGTCGGCTGGGGCTCCGGGACAACGAGGTCATCCACAACAAATGCCCCAGAGTCAGGTAGTTGACCAGCATCAGCACGCGAAACTTCTTCAGCAACAGCAAATGATGCGGGCGCAACAGGTTGGTATACAATATTTATTATTATTATTATTATTATTGTTTCGAGACAAATTCGAGACTTTTCGATATTCGACTTTGTTCAATTCGAGATTTCAGGCCATGACTTTTTTACTTTAGGATTGTAGGAGAATAATTAGTATCATAAGTCGGTGAATTAATTTCACTTGTAGATCCACGAAGAAGTCCACGACTTCTACGTAATTTTCCAACGTGCATTTTCACCTACATTTTCACGTTAATTTTACTCGAATTTTGAAGTGGAGAACTTTGGTTGAAGGGAATTTAAGAATATTTTTGGGAACCCCCAATTATAAACATGGCTGTGTCCCCATATTTCTAAAAAGTTGAAATGATTACAGAGTAGAAGGGACTAGTGAGTTTCCACTCTAGGTACCAAGTATCCATTCTATGTTCTCTCTACCTCACATCGTTCACCCCACTATTCGTTCTCAGTTGGTAGCCGATCACGTCGGGGTCACCAATGTGGGATGATTTTTTACCCACTAAATAATAACAATAGTAATCCAAACTAGGTTTAGAAATTTGAATAAAAACATAAATAAATACTTAGCAGCGCCCTCACAAAGCGGTAGCGGTCACTTTTTGTACTAAAATGTTACCCACGCTCAGAAAAAAGTTTCTTTGAATTAAATAAAACTTATTTAATTCATTATAAATACATAAATTTAATATGTTCAGACACTTATTTATTGCTAAATTCAAAAGTCACTTTCCTTTGTAAATAAATAAATAAATTTACCAATCCTTTAAAATTCTCACAAAATCTCTTAAAGATCAGAAAAATCTCTTGAAATCACTTTAAATTATTAGAAATCTCATAAAATTCCATAAAATATCTCGAAATTCTTAGAAATCTGTTAAAATATTTTAAAATTCTTTAGAATTCCTGGGTAACATTTAAAATTCCTTAAAACTCCATATAAACTCTTACAAAAATTTTACTCAATAGTTTTTTTTTTTCAATTTATAAAAAATCTAGAAAGTAAAATCGCGTTTACTCTTTTCAATTTTTTTTTAAATAAACGATACTCGAGATTTAATTTGAGAAATTGTAGTTAGTTAACAGGATTGAACGGTAGAAGGGTAAAGCAGTTGATAGGATGACGTACGCTTTGTGCTCGCGCTATTATCGGACAGATTAAATTATCCGTAAATGGTAGTCGAGACGCGTATGCAACAGGTACTTTTCTCCTGCTTTACGATTTTTGTTCCCTTCAGCTGAAAAAAAAAAACTGAGAGAATATCCCGATAGTTGGAGAAACTGGTTCTGAGACAACACGATGTGACAATGAATGGAAACTTTTTACTCCTCTTGACTATTTTTTACCTAGAAATCATTGTAGAACAAACTCCTGAAGTTTATTTCCCACAAGCGGTCGACCAGTCTGAATTTTTTTGTACCAGGAATATATTCCCAAAAGAATATTCGGGAATATAGAGAACATGTGGGAATATTTCGGAATACGAATCCGATTTTATTTTTATTTTTGAATTTCCTTACCGAGTCTATTTTTTAAAATTTCGAAAAAATTTTAAATAAATATAGAAATTCAGATAGAGTTCAAAAAATTATAAGTGATTTCAAGATATTAAATTTACGTAGTCCCTTTTAAAATAAATTTTTATTTTTTTATATTTTATATTTTCGGGTAAATTAAATTTGGTTTTTTAAATAAAACATTTTTGATAATAAAAAAAATTCAAAAGAATTCAAAACTGTTTTGAATTCTCTAAAAATCCCTTTTTAAATCATTTTAAATCCCTGGCAATTATTTTAATATATTTCTTGACCTAAAAGATCTTAAAGGAAAAGAATTGAACTTCTTTTTAAATTAAAAAAAAAAACTTTTTTTTTTCATAAGATTCAAGAAAAGACAAGACAAGAAGAGACACTTTTTTTTGTGCACAGAGAGTTGAACCGAGTAACTACTTCGTATTCATATTTACGTTAATAAAATTGAGGCATGCCTGAATACTATAAAGTAGTAAATATCGATACACGGTTGACTAGACTAAGATATTAATTTCTTCACGTGGGTTGAACGTGGATAACGGGGTCATTAGCAGATGACTCATTTCGTACTGTAATCATTATTGAGACAATGTTTTTAGTTCCGTATGTGTCGTTATATATAGTCCACTTATTGAACGTTTCACAAAATTGGTTACTCGAAACGTACGCTGTTTTTTCATCACACATTTACTTCCTACCTCTAACCTTCACTCTGATGAATTTTTATTTGACTTTCGAAATTCATCAGCTCTTTTCCAATCGTTTAAAAAAAAATTGGATAAATTCTAATTATTTATTATTTTATTTCAAGGTGATGCAACAACAACAGCAACAGCAGCAACACATGTCAGGAAATATGGGAGGTGTGAGGCCACCACCTCCTGAGTACAAAGCCGCAGCTCAGGCACAAATGATGCATGCCGGGATCGGAATAGGTCAACAGGCGAGGTTTCCTAATGCAGGCGCAATGCGTAGAGTCACGCAGCAACCTATGCCACCTTCGGGTAATTAAAACATCATTTTTGATTCAAACTTCTTCCATACAAGGGGGGCCGCGCCCCCTGAGCACTTTGTGCGCCTAACTTCTACAATTTTTCAGATATTTGAACGACTCTTATACCAAATAGTCAGGAATGACAGCCGGGTTCAGGAAAATCAAGAAAAATCAAAATCGCAAAAGCCGTTTTTGAGTTATGGTCAAAAACCAAAAAAAAAAAAAAAAACGACAAATTTCACAGAGTATCACGAGAAACTAACTTATTATTAATTACGGAATTAATTAAAATTATTAATTATTGACCTACGTGACATACGTCTTTCTTGATCTCCACGTTACATACTCTCTTCATGAACCCTATGTGACATATGCCCTTCTTGATCCCCATAGATTTCCGATGCGTTGCATCGTAGTGAGAGTGAAAGACTTAAGTAAACTTATATCTCTTTTAGTCTCATTACAACACAATTCATTGCGAATTCATGGGACGGCACCTTAAGACTGTTTTAAAGAATATTAAACAAAATAAACAAAAGTTGTCCTCTTGCAGGCAACACAAAGCGTTACACAACTTTTGATAAATCTTGCGAGCAGCCAATAACTTTAGAGGTAGATATTTCTTTGTGGCGAGTCTCTTTTCTTTGATTTCACATTCCTCTGCCTGTAGACTCTACCTAACTATCCATCAGACTTTACTTTCATGTAGATTGGCCTGCAGCCAAACTTAAGAGCCACTCAAAATAATGAGAATGCGTCACTCTATCGATTCTTTTATCCTTAGGGGAGACCAGGGCAATTCAGGAAGCTTTTTTTTATTATTGAATATGATAAATACACAAAAATGCCATGTTATAATCTAAAAATTCAAAAAATAAATAATAATGTAAAATAAATAATAATATTTTGATTTTGTAGGTCCGATGATGAGGCCCCAGATGGCGCAACAGCAGCAGCAACAACAGCAACAGCAGCAAACGTTGCACGCAGCAGGGGGAAATATGTACATGAGTGGTGGTGGAATGGCCGCGATTGGTGGTATGCACCAGATGCACCAAAGGCTGGGTTACCCTAGAACGAACAACCAGCGGCCGCCGAACGTCAGCGTCGGACCCTCGGACACCCTAGGGAATAGTATTGCTGGTCGTGGTGCTCAGCAAGAGTGGCGACACCTTCTCATGCAGCAGCAAGGCTTCCAGCCTCAGATGAGACCACAATTCAATCAGCAGGGACATCAAGGTAGATGAAATCCCATTCCGGGGCTTCAAATCCATTAAATTTTGTACTACACACTTTTGGGATCCCCTCCCTTTTCAAGAAAATAATCTTTAACTAAAATATATTTAATAACACACAATGAGATATTACTGAAGAAAAGCATCACTTTCGTGTTTGCTTGTACGATCAAGACTGAAGAATTTAATTGTCAATTCATACACTCACATAAGCTAAATAAAATAGAGATACAATAGAGTAGTATGAAGGTAAATAATACATGAGAGAAATAATATGAGAAATTAGAATATCTCACTAAATTATCGAATGGACAGAATTAAAAAAAAATTGATGAATTAAAGTTCGGTCTATTCCAAACATCTATTTTTTAAATTTTTGGACGCTCCTCCTCCCTTATCTCTCTATATTATAAAAAGATCTCGCCACCGTTGTGTCAAGAATCCATCCGCCATGGATCACGTGACCCCCCCTGACGATATGCCCTTCTTAATCATCATCGATATCGGCCCCTGTCACGATACGCCCTTCTTGATCCCCTTCAACCACATGGCTCCATGACAATACACCTCTCTTGACCCCCTCAATCAAAAGACCCCATGACTTTGCACCCCTTGACCCCCTCGACCACATGACTCCATGACGATACGCCCTTCTTAACCCCCCTCGATCACGTGACCTCATGACGATACGCCCTTCATGACTCCACATAACATACGCCCTTCTGGAACCCACGTTAAGTACACCCTTAATGACCCCAACCCGATGTACGCTCTTTTTGACCACCACTTGAGATACGCCCTTTTTAAACCCTAAGGGAGATACTCCCTTATTGACCCCTACGTGAGATGCGCCCTTTTTGACCCCCACATAACATTTTCCCAAATTAAAAATTCCCGAAATTTTTGTTTAAAATTTGTTTGCCAAATTGTTGTTTAACATTTTTGAGAGAATATTCAATTTCGGGAATTTTAAATTCCTGGAATTTTATACTTTCGGTAATTTAAACTTTCGAACTGAAACTTTAAGTTTGAATGGAAATTTTAATTGTATTGACTTTTTTTTAAGGCGGTTTCGGAATGGGAAACGCAGGTGGAATGCAGATGAATGCAGCTCAAATGCAGCATCAGCAGCAGCTTCTTCGATCTCAAAGTGGCAATATGGGAGGCACAGGAATGGCAAATAGCTCCCAAATGCAACAGTTGTTATCTCAACAACACCAACAACAGACTCTCGTCATGCAACAGAACAACAATCAAATGTCCATGCAAATGCAAATGTCGCAAAGTTCTGTAAATAGTACGGGAACTGGTACGTTTTTATTAACAAATTTTTTTTTTAATTCTCTTGAGTTGGCAACCAGGTGTAATTTTAAAAGCTTTGAATACTTTTTTTGCAAATAAAAACAGTTTCATGAGTTTTTTCTGATTTTTAAAAGATTTTGTAGAATTTTATAGAATTTTAAGAAATTTTCAAGAATGTTAAGAAGCTTGTAAAAATTTTAAAAAATTTTGCCATTTTTAAAATGATTTTAAGGAATGAAAATATTCCTCGTGGAATTAGAAAAAATTTTTTATTTTTAACGGATTTTGTGAGGTTTGTCGTATTTTAAGAAAATTCCTCGTGGAATTTCGAAGGATTGTAGGAAATTTTAAGTTTTTTTTAGGAATTTTAAAACATTTTGAAGGCACTTCGTCGAATTTTAATATGTTTCTAGAAATTTCAAGAAACAATAAATTTTAAGAGATTTCCAAGGAAAACTTGAGAGTTTTGTTTGCAAATTTTAAGATTTGTGAAGTAATGTTAAATTTAAAAATATTTAAAAATTCAATATTATTTTTACTGAAAATTGGTTCGCATTTTTAATACTTTTCTGTCAGGGAAATTTGTCTGAAAGTCAGAAAAAAGTCAGGGAAATAAAAATATTGAATCTTGTAGCCACCCTGTTTTATTTTTGTAGTCGTTTCCAATTTTGAACTTAAAGACGTTCAACCCAAGAAAATTAAGCTCAAAATTCCATTCTTCATTTTACTCAACGAAAATTATAGATAAATATTTTTTCGCTCTGTAGCGCTAATATTTTTTCAATTATAAGATTGAATACAGAGCGAAAAAATATTTAGTTTCGATACTTTTTGCATAAAACTAAGAATAATTCTAGTTACAAATTAATTATTTCTACAGAGGGAAATAATTGCCATTTTAATATATGTTGACTAAAATGAAGAAATCAAACTTTTAGATTAGAACTTGGCTTCAACAACTCTCTTAACCATTCTGAACTATTTTTATGAATTTTCAACAATTATTCAGGTTCTCCAATGCATCCACATCAGCAATACGGAGGCGGAAGTCCAAACGTGCGAAGCCTACAGCAGCAACATTCTCAGCCTCCACAACCTGATCCCTCGATAGGAACTGCAGATTTTAACTTCGACCTGCTGGACAACTTGCCACCCGGTGATTCATCCAACTTCAGCGCCCAGGAACTCCTGAATTCGCTTGACCAAACGGCTGGCTTCAATCTCGACATTTTGTAAGACTTTTGAGTCTCTTGAGCGTGCCGAGTCTTATTATTGCCGCCGATTTTCTGATTGAGTCGTGGGCAGCGAATTTGCCGATCGATTCTTCAGCATCTTTAAAGCCATGTATTACTTATCCGATTCCCACCTTACTGATATTTTTACATTCTCATCAGAGAATGTATTAGATTTGTGTGAAATTTGGCCCCCCCATTTTTTTCTCTGCAACGTTACTTCTAAATTTATTGAAATATTATTATATATAGAATCAAATTGAAAATTTCTAAAATTAAAGAAAGTATGCCAAGTTATGTTTATCTGGTACTAAATTTATATTAAAATAATAAAAATTTTCAAGATAATTTTTTTTTTGTAAATGGAAATATTTAGGACCAGATAAATTTTAGGAATTTTCAATTTGATATCTTAATAAATTTAGAAGTAACCTTGCAGAAAAAAAATGTTGATAAGGTAAGGATGTATGTTTTTTTAAATTTTATATATTTTGGATTTGACATCTAAGTAAATATATAAATGGCATTGCAGGAGAAAAAAATGTCAATAAAGTAGAGATCGAATAACTAATACATGGCCTTAAGGGTGGTGGATCAGAGTTTAATCTCAAAAATCAATTTCTTCATTTTACTTAACAAACATTATAATTAGATTTTTTTGCTTTGTAATCTTACTCAATTTGTAAATAGAATTACGTATACATAGAGGAAAAATGTATACTATTAACACTTTTTATGTAAGATTACGAGAAGAATTCGAAAGATAAACTTAAAAAAATCGTTTTATTTTTAAAATATTATACATTTTTTCGCTCTGCACAGATACTTATATTTGAAAAATGAATACCACCACCGAGAGAAAAAAATTCTGATTGCGATATTTGTCAAGTAAAATGAGGAAATCGAACTTTGAGGTCGGAATTTGGATGATTAAAAACCAATCTTTCATTATTAAAGATTGATAAACTTGTTATGTGATTAATACGGTAATGTCGAGAGAATAAATGTATGGAACTAGAAACACTTTATTGTGAAGTGTTTCGTCTTAGGTAATCGCGTTTTAGTAAAATTTATCTTGCTGCGATATTCCGCGTTAGAAAATTGTGCGTAATCACAAATGCAGTCATGCTAAAGGCGAGGAATCGATTTTCGTCTTGTAGAATGCGATGATATAAAGTTGGCCGAACTCAAGAGGCTCTGCATCTAATTGGCGATCAATCTTATTGATTCATTTCGTGAGATAAATAACAGTAATAATCGATAATCGACAATGGTCGTGACACTGAATGAGATTTTAAAACGTTGACACTTTGATGATAAAATTTCAAGCATTTCAGAGACGCTTTCCAGAAATAAGAGGCATTTAATCACTTTTTATATATTTTTTTAAGTGTCTTATAAATTTCTTTTCTAAAGATATTTTTTTAAGTATCTTATACATTTGTTTTCTAAATTATATTTTTAGAAGCCTGGTTTCAATTTTTGAATATACTTTAAGAAGTAGAAAACCTCGAGTAAAATCTCAGATATTCTAGAAATTTAGTTTTCTGGTAATCATTTATGTTTCGTAGAATTATGTATTATATTTTGTATTTGTAATTTAAACTAATTATAATTTTGATTTCAATTTTGTACACTAAAGGAAAGATGCTCATTGTTATACGATTGTTCCTTTAGGAAGGTACTCTACGATTTTTATTTATATTTATTATCTTATTTATTATATTATTAATAATATTGTTAGTTTAACAATATATAAAGTATTATATTTTATTAATGAAATGGGCATTTAGTGTAAAAGTTTCAGTTTCATTTTAAGCCTGCGAGTTAGTTGTACAATTTTAAATTGTAAACTTTTTTGTAAATGTCTTTTAAAATTGGAAATTCCTTTGTATGGTTATGATTTTCTTTGAATTCCTTTGAATATATTTAAAATATTTTGAAATCTTTTAAAGTAATCTGAATTACTTTTCACTTATTGAATTTCTTTAAATTCAGTTAAATTTCTTTGAATTCAGTGGAACTTTAATTTTGGCACCTTTTAATTTCTTTTGAGTTCGTCTTAAATTCATTTTGAATGCAAAAATTTAATGTGAAAAAACATGACTTAGAAAATTGTGAATATAAGCCCCTTTAAATTCAACAATTTCCAATTTAATAATTGAGAAGATATTTCCGTTTTACATAAAACTATTTAATTTTTCCTCCTTTTTTCTTCTCTGAAATTAGAATCTGACTCGTAGGTTCGAACGACTTAAATATTTCAATTTATTTAAGAAAAAAACAATTTAACAAGAAAAAAAGTGCAAAATATAGTGATTATTAAACATCACAAAATAAATTTAATGTTTAGGTTGTAAATTTGATTTAGAATGAAAATATAAAATGCAAAACTGGAAGTAATTTATCAGACACTGATAAGAAATTTGCATAATTCCTAAAAAAATGTCCTGAAATGTCTCAGAAATTGTCTAAATTTATGAATTTAAAATTACGAAAATAAGTACAATACATTTTTCAATCAAGATTGAATTCTTAATGTTACGATCAAGCCTCGGCGGTTCGGGTTGAGAGATAAACAGTATAAGAAATAACTGAAAATAGCACATAATGTATTTAATTCTCGCCGACGGAGCGAATCTAGAATTAAGAGAAAGTCAATTATCGAGCGTTTGTTTGAAGACGAGTTGGCCGAGTCTTCGGTCTATTTGTATCGTACGTAGAAAGGAGGAAAGAAAGGAAGAAAGGAACTCGAGTAAGCCCCTCCTAAATATTGATTATACATACTACCGTATCTAAATGATCTAAGTTAAGAAGACCTTCACTGTACATAAAAAATATAGCATAGCAAAAGCGAGTCAAAAAAAGTGACTATAGAATATTTGAGGATGAAATTAAAGGAAGATATTCAAAAAATTAAAGGATAAAGGATGAATTTAAGGGAGGAAATTAAAGGTCTCTTTTGAAACGAATTTTTGCCTTTTATTCTTTTCGGGTTGAACAAATATGTAGGAGAAAAAATAGCGAGCGAAATACTTCGGCGATAGAGCGCATTCGAGACCCCAAAATATTTATTCAATTTGACTTTGAATGCTCTCTATCGTCCAATCGAAGTGGCACACACACGGCACAATCGGCGGATCTTTTCAGAATTGTTTTTCTTGAAATTTAAAAAATTTTAGATTTCTCAAATTTCAATGGTCTCATTTTATACAAAATGTAGGGAATTTAGAATTTTTCGCCCTATACACATACTTCTATATTAAAGTTGAAATATTTGTTAAGTGAAATGAAGAAGTTGAAGTTTGAGAAAATCTACTTTAGATTAAGGCCATGTATCAGTTTTACGATCCCTACTTTACCCGCTTTTTTTCCAATGCAATTTCATTTCTACATTTATTAAGGGCAAATATATTATTTTAAAAACTGCAGTTTTAATTAATTTTTTAATGTAAGTGAGAACAGGGTTTTAGTGCCTTTGTTTCGTCATTAGTCGGGACACTAAAGCTCTGTTCCTAATTACATTAAAAAATTAATTATAATTGCAAAAGAAATGGCAAACCTAGATGAGAAGACCGACGTACACTAATATATTTTCTGTCATTTCCTTGATATCTTTAGTTTAAAAATAAGAAGCCGGAGAAAATATATATTTCGGTCGGTAAATGGTGACTTCATAATTAAGCATTTGCCCTTAAGATATCGAGTTAAAAATTTCGAAAATTAAAGTAAATTCATTAAGCCATGTTTATCAGGTCCTAAATATTTACATTTATATATAAAATAATACATTCTCTCTGATGTGAATGTAAAAATTATAATTTTTTTTTTTTTTAATAAAAAAATTTAGGATTAGATAAACGTATGTTAGTATATAATTGTTGAAATGAATTGCAGGGAAAAAATGCCAGCAAGGTGCTAGATCGGTGCTAAGAAGTTCGAACCTCAATAATAGATTTTCCCGTTTTACTCAACACAAATCTTACAATTAGATATTTTTTTTGCTCTATATCCATTTTCTTTTTTGAACTAGATGTTTATCTATAGAGCGAAAAAATATGTAACTTTAATGCTTTTCGCCCAAGATAAGAATGAAATACTAACTTGAAATCAAACCTCAAAATTTCAAATATTTTTGAGTAAAACTAGGAAATCGATTTTTGTTAGTACTTTCATTCAACACCCTTAAGGCCATGAATTACTTATTCGACCCCTACATTACCGACAATGTTTTCTCTGCAACGTCTTTTTCTAAATTTATTAAGATATCAAGTTGAAAATCTCTACAATTAAAGAAAATATGCTAAGGTTTCATTTTGGAAATTTTCAATTTGATATCTCAGTAATTCAGAAGTAACGTTGCAGACAAAAAAGTCTCGGTAAGGCAGTGATCGGATAAGTAATACATAGCCTTAATTCGTGAATAATTCTGAGAATAGAATCCGCTACTGGCGAATCTTCCAAATAGTGATACATTCCATAGATAAAAATGTAGAGTTTCGTGGACATTTATCTAATCGAAATAATCGTTTCTGAAATAAAGTAAAGGTTTAAGTAGCGGGTGAGAAGTAGATTAGGAAAACAGTTGGAGTACGGCGAAAATTAGAAGAAGACCTTCTAAATTCGCGGTGGGCCACTCGGATAAATAAAGTAGTTCGCTAGGGGCGTTAATTATTATTCTCTTGTAAAATATTGGGGCCACAAAACATAATCTAAAGCGAGCAAGTGAAAGGGGAGAAAAAACGAAAGGAAAAAGGAGACAGGTGCTCTGATTCTTAAGTCAATTTAACCTGTGCAAATCAAAAAGCCGTTCGAAAAAATGAATGGGGAGAGAAAGAACGAAAAAAGTTACTGCTCAGTTCGTTTTCAGTTCTATTCGAGACTAACAATAGGGACCAACAACCGGGGCGAATCAGTGAATTTTCGTACTGGGTCCTCTCGTTCTCGTCTTTTTAAATGTCTTTCTATATGCTCAGTTTTTACGAGTTTTTCCACTTGCCGGATCTTGTCGGTTTCTTCAAATTTAAAGCTTTCCAAGTTCAAATTTTTCTAGCGCCAGTTTTCCAAATTGAGTCGAATTCGAATAGCATTTATTATTATATTTTGGAAGTAACTTTCTTTTTCAAGAAATTCTTCTCTCTTAATATGCTCAGTTTTCCATTTAGGTGTTAAATTGTAAATCAGTGATTTTTTAAGTTGCACAAGTTGTTAGATATGCATATAGAAATAAAGAAGTTGACGTTTTTTTTATTATCTTAATATTGAGGGCGTTGAACCCAAGTCTTAAGCTCAAAATTCCATTCTCCATTTTATTCAACGAAAATTATAGATAACTATTTTTTCGCTCTTTAGCACTAATCTTTTTTTAAATATAAGATTGCATACAGAGAGAAAAAATATTTAGTTTCGATACTTTTTGCATAAAACGAAAAATTAAAAATCTAACATCAAAATTGAATATTTTCATTCCAGTTAAAAATTAACTTTTTAATTATTTGATTAATTCAACGGAGGGAAATAATATCCAATTTAATATTTGTTCAGTAAAATGAAGAAATCGAATTTTTAGATCAGAACTTGGCTCCAACACCCTTAAGACCATGTATCAGTTATCCGATCCCTACCTTACCGGTGTTTTTTCCTTGCAATGCCATTTTTACGTTTATTGAGATATCCAGTTAAAATTTATGAAATTAAAGTAAATGCGCTGAGGTACGTTTATTTCGTCCTAAATATTAATATTTATAATACAAAAATTATTAAAAATTTGTTTGTTTTAATACAAATTTAAGATCAGATAAACACACTTTAGTATATTTCCCTTAATTTTAGAAATTTTTAATTTGATATCTCCGTAAAAGTAGATGGGGTAGGGATCCAATAATTAATACATGTCTTTAAAAGTTAAAAGTCTTTGTAAGGAGGATTTCCAGATTCTTAATAGCAACTTTTATTCTTTGATTCAGGTTTATTCAAATTAATTGAAACTATAAGTTTTTCGGCAAAAATGTTCAGGAATTGAAAACTTGTAATCCAAATTTTCATGAATTATCTTCGAAGATGTTACCAAAATCAATTTTTCAAAATTACACGATTTGATTTTATTCGTATACTTTATTAAAATTTTAAATTCCGGGATTTTAAAAACTTCATCGATTTTTTTATTTTCATCTCAACTTCCGCTTTAAAAAAAATATAGGAGAAAAAATCGAATAGCTCTGTAAAAAAATAAATAGGAAGAGAAATTTAACGAAACTGAAAATTGTCAAATGTAGAAAATTCGAATTTAAAACATGAAATTTAAGGATTTAACAAAATTAGGACAATTAAGACTAATAATTAAATGAAATGTTTTGAAATTCCTGCAAGAAAAATAATTTTCTCAACATTTTATAATATCGGGTGCAACAAAAAAAATCGATACAAGTTTTATTAACAACAGTAGATTTTGTATAAATGTGAAAATTTTTTGAAAGCTGAAAGTTTGAATCTTCTGATTTTGTAATTTTCAATTTCAACTCTCAAAGTTGAACTTTGAAAATCTAGAAACTCGGAAAAATAAAAACTTGGAATTTGATAGGAATCTAAAAAATTGCTAATGTCGATCTGTATTGAAAATTTTAAATAGCCAACTTAAAACAGGATGTTAAGAAAATAAACGGACTTCACTACGTGAATTTTGTGGGATCAGTATTTGTACAATGAAACTCTTTTGATAAAGAAATATTAATAGAGCAAGGCATTATGTTTCTGACTTTTGTAAATAGTAGAAGAGAATAACACGTGTCCGTAATTATTTGAAACACCGGATATTTTCTTATTCCATCGTTCAGAAAAATTTTTTTTTGTACAAGTGACTTACAAAATTACAAAAGAATCAAATAATTCGATTTTTTTAGGAGGATCTCGCTTTTTTGTAAACGATTTGTTAAAGCAAATCATATATTCTTAAAATTATTGTGATTATAGTCTTAAGGGCATTTGTGATTTACCATATGAGGAAATTTAGATAACCTAGGTTTTTTCTACAATTTTTACTTTTTAAAAAAATATAATAGTGGAAATCCATCCTTGTTCGCGTTCTTGATGGATCTGTACTATTATTTTTTTTTGAAAAAGTAAAACTTATAGAAAAAAACCCGGGTTATCTAAATCTGCTCATATGGTAAGTAACACATGCCCTTAAGGCCATATATCAGTTATTCGATCCCGACCTTAACGGCAATTCTGTCTCTGTAATGCCATATCCATATTTATTTAGATATTAAATTGAAAATTTCCAAAATGAAAGTTAAAGCATTTTAGAAATTTTCAATTTGATATCTCAATAAATTTAGAAGTAATGTTCCAGAAAAAAATGTCGGTAAGGTAGGAATCAGATAAGTAATACATGGCCTTAAAGCTTCTGGAAAATGTCAGGAATGTGAATTTTGTTGAGAACCTCTTAAAAATCGTTACATTTTGCGTGTGCGTTTTTTTTCGATATAAAATACGAGCACGTGTTGTATGACTTTGAGCAATTTTCTTGCGAGAATTTGTAAATATTTGCGTTTACGTTATTATTTATGTTACTAAAAATGAATAGTAATAACGGTTAAAATAGCAGCTCGTAATTTAAAAAAAAAGCATTCAACAATTTGAAACACGAGATGTGTAAATAAAAACTATCGACTTATTCCCTCTGGTAAAAGGATAGTTTTCGGATAGTTATTTTTATTGATATTTCTATTACGTAATTATTGTATTATTATTTTATTATTACGATTATTTTTAATTCTGTACTACGACTATCGTTGTTATTCTTTGGCCACTGATCTCAAAAACTATTTGTTTTTAAATTCTCGGAAATTCTCTTCTCCGTCGAATATTTTAATTTCTGGCCCATCGAATCGTGAATTCGTTTTCGGAAAAGAAAGTGGAATGCGAAAAGTAGAAAAAAAAATGATGAAAATTAATTAAGGCAGCTCGTTTATTCAAAATTGTGTGAAGTATAAAATTGTTCGGTTGGAAGAAATTCTGTAATGAGTTTCATCTCACTTACAGCCTTCTTCGATGAAACAAATAATTGTGAATAAATTACCTATGCATAAATAAATGTGCATAGGTGAATTTTCGACATGGGCCAGTTATCGAGTTTTTTAATAAACGAAGAAAAATAGAACAGCATATGTTTAGTTGAATTTAGTTGCGGGCGATGACGTTGCAGCGATGATAAATTATTCACGAACATGTTTTACTGTACGAGAGTCGAGACATTTTTTCATGTCTTTGTATATTTTTATGCAATGTTGTAGAATGATATTGTTTCAAATATATTATACAGATAATGATAAAAAACAAATTTATATGCCAATTGACTGAGAAACTTTCTTTATTTAGATTTATTTTGTACTTTTTCCTGTACCCTCTCTGGCGAAAGTTTCGGATTGAAATTTGAAATTTCGAATTTTTTTCCGAACCAAAAAGTTTCATTCCTAACTAATCCGAAGGTCCATGAATTCCGTAAATCCGAATTAAGGGCGTTGGACCCTAAGCTCAAAATTCTATTTTCTATTTTATTCAACGAAAATTATAGATGAATATTTTTTGCATGAAACTAAGAATTTAAAATCTAACTTCAAAATTGAATATTTACGTTTTACTTAAAAAATATTTAAATTAGATATTTCCTCGCTCTGTACGCATAATACTAGTTAAAAATTGATTAATTATACAGAGGAAAAAAATTCCAAATTTAATATTTCTTGACTAAAATGAACTTAATTTGAAAAGGAAGTGAAATTTTGTTATCAAAACAAAAGTAAATAAGCAAACTATAAAATATTGTTTGCGATCTTAAATTCACGCTTCTTTACTTTAGCAATAAGCACAGAAAATACGTATTTCTTCTCCTGGAGCAATGACTCCATTTTATTTTGCTAGGGTAAACAAGAAATATGATTACTAAGAAATTTTCATACAAATTATATTTTTAATACATCAGAAAAGAAATGTGAAGTGTAATCATTTTGAAGAGAGAAAATAATTGTTTAGTATCTAGAAAATTCACAAGAATTTAAACATTAAGGACAAAGGTAATAAAATAATAATAATAATAATAATAATAATAATAATAATAAATTATAAAATATAGTTTGAAATTTATTGAAAAATCTAAATAAAATTTAAAATTTTAAGTAACAAACACCAATGAATTATTTTAAAGAGAAATAGTGTAAATAAATTCTTTGATTTGTGTATAATCCAACCATTGAAACCTGGATGTCCCCTATGAATGATTTTTGGAGAAAATACCGAGCTCGTTATTCAATATACATGCATACATATGCACTGAAAATAATGGCGTGCTAAAGGAAAGAAGTGAAAGAAAATGTGACAACTGTGTTTCTATGCGGATGAAAAATGATAACAGAAACCATGCGGGCAATCAATGAATGGGCTGAAACTTGTATGGCGTTATTCAACTATTATGGGGGTGTATTTTATTCGTTTGGCCCGAGGTTTGACCGGATGGAAGTATTTATACTGAAAATTGTGGGAAAACATCGATTTTAGAAGTAGTAAAATTTTCTAGAAACTTTTTTCCATGTTACAAAATTTTATACAAAATTTTTATTTTTCAGTTAAAAAAAATTCTAAAACAAAAAAAAATTTTTTTGAAATTATATTTGTATTTAGAATGTATGAAGAATACATTCATATAACTATAATTTTTGCTTCCTCATAGAGGAAGCTTTATAGTGCTGACAAAAATCTACTTTCTAAAAAAAAGTTTTTTTAAACATATTTTAAGTGGACTGAAGATTCCTTTCATCGAAACGAATCGATTGACCTATAAGTTTAATGCATTTCATTGAAAAATAAGAAAGTTATGCTTTGTAGTAATTTTCGAAAATTAATTTTTCGAATATAACTTCTCAAATAATCAAAATTTAATGCTGACGTACAGAAAATGAACTTGAATATATATGTAAATAAAAAATATATGTATTAAATACTCCTTCTTCCTCTATGAGAAAGCAAACCATATTTGCTTATATACAGGAAGCAAAGTGGTTCATTGAAGGAGCACAAAAGTTGATACAACTTAAGAGCTAATTTGAATGTATATAGTCATGACGAAAGTGTCGTCAAAAGCTCGTTATGACTTTTAACTTTATGAGAAAACTACCTTTCCTTATTTTCGTTTTGGGATCTTTTAATGTATTGAGGAAGCCCAAGTTATGTATCTCGCCTCAAAATCGCATATAGATCATTTAGTTGACAAGATGTACCTAATTGTCTGTCATTACGTCTAATGTGTTTGTAATACTAAATTTTACCAGTCATAAAAATATTTGAAATGTCAACAATAACCATTGTTGTAAACAATTTTTACGGGAAAATATTTAAATTTAAGGTCTTATATTTAAATTGTTTTGATCGACAGAATTTAAATAATATGTCTTTGATAAAATGTAATAATCTGAATACTTATAAAAAATTAACTTTTAGCAAAAATAAAAACTTTATTACCAATAATAAAAATATTTACAAATTTCTTCTTAAAATTTGTTTATAACAATTAAATGGAATAATGGATAAAGAGTTTGTAATCCGTGAGTCCTTAAAAATTCATTTAAAACAATATAAAGTTTACCTACCTACGCAGTTAATAAAGCATAAGAAATTTGTATGTAATAATTGTCAGTTTTTTCATACTGTACGGTAAAATATTATTGATAAATATCTAGAAGAGACAAAAGTTTGGACCAAGAAACTCTTCAGAAGAAAGGTATGAAGGTTGAATATTTATCTATTGGAAATTATAGAAAATTTGTTTAAATAATTAAAAATTAATTTTAAAATTTTGATAAATTATTCCATAAACCCATAAAAGTGATTTCTTCCCATCATGCAATTTACATGGGAAAATTCAAGTCAAAACCAGTTACACATGTTAAAGTCAGAATTAAAAAAATAGGACATTTCCTTTTTCGGATTTCAAATAAAATTGTTGGGATCAAGACTTTTTATAAAAAAGTCTTCTTAAAAAGATAGCAAAAAAACGTAACATATATTCCAGAACACAATTTTCTATAACTTCCAATAGATAAATATTCATCCGAATGCAAAACACGAGTAAAATTGGGTGACTCGAATGACTCTTCTTTTAATATGTATACGAGCAAAACAATTTGCGTCTGATACAACATTTAAAAGACCTTTATACCTTTCTTCTGAACAGCTTCTCGGTTCTTGTAGATTTTTATCAATAATATTTTACCGTACAGTATGGACAAACTGACAATTATTACATACAAATTTCTTATGCTTTATTAACTGCGTAGGTAGGTAAACTTTATATTGTTTTAAATGAATTTTTAAGGACTCACGGATTACAAACTCTTTATCCATTATTCCATTTAATTGTTATAAACAAATTTTAAGAAGAAATTTGTAAATATTTTTATTATTGGTAATAAAGTTTTTATTTTTGCTAAAAGTTAATTTTTTATTAGCATTCATGAATATTCATGAATATAATAAAACAGGATTTGCAATGCGACATTATGAGCACAATTCGCCTTAGAGTAAACTCTTCCCTTTCAAGTTACAACAATTATTAATTCTGTTATAACCTTCTATGAAGAATTTTATGCAGAAATTGTTGAATTGGAAATCGACAAAAATCCGAAAAAAATTTGACAAAAATTGTTTAAACAAATGGAATTTTTTTAGCCAGTAAAATTTAATTAATCATTGTTAATAAATATTCAATTAAGTTAATGGTGATAATCTTTAATAAAAAAATCTGCCCGCTTACGCGGGCACATTCTCATACACACGTCGCGCTTCGCGCTCCGTGTTGCGCGCTTCGCGGCGTTTGCGCCCTTCGGGACGCTTGCACCCTTCGGGACGCTTGCACCTATTTTTATTTAAATTACTACAAAATGGAATGGAATACAAACAAAAACTAATTTACTTAAAGTTCTATCGACCTTAAGGAGCACATTCTCATCAGGGCACTCGCGCTTCGCGCTCGGCTTGGTTTAACAATATTTTTCATGATTAAAACGAAAACTACTCATCCTATTGAGAAATAGTTCAAGGGGAACTTGTAGATCTTTTTAAGGCCAATAATTATGTTTCTTATCATTTTCTCTGTATATCGCGTTATTTGGCTCAAAATTTGAATTTTCGATTTTTTAAGGAAATGCAAAAAGCTATTATGCCTATCCTATAGAGTGTTCAAAAAGAAACATTTTTCATCTTTAGACTTTTTTTCATATCGTGCGTTGTTTGGCTTCTAATTCAAGTTTTATTTCATTTTTTTGGATTTTCAAAATATTATAAGTCTTTCAATTTTTTTTTTATTCAAAAAAGTCATTAAGAAAAATTGTTTGTCTTTTTGAGTACTACGAACATCCGTCATTAGAATTTTTAAATTAAAAAAAAAACGTGTTTTCAAAAATTTTCAAAATGCTCCAACTTTTTAAATTTTTATCCAAAATGGCTGGCCAACGAACTTGACCTTCATTTTAGGACACTAAACTAAAAATCTACAGACACACAGATAGACAGACACATTCTTAAAAACATGTTTTTCGGGTTCAGGGGGTCCCAAAACGTGGACATTTGATGAAAACTGGGGGGGTCAAATTTTACACAAATCTAATACATTCTCTCTGATGAGAATGTAAAAAAGAATTTAAAAAAAAATTATTTAAACAAATTTATTATGTTTAAGTAGTTGAAAATTAATTAAATAATATTAATTAATTATTATTTTTTGATCTTGCTTGGTTGCCGCATGAAGGTCATTTAATATTACACACTATTTTTCCTATTTTTATTGATATTTCTGCCAAAAGCTATATAAATAGCTTTAAAATATCTTATCCTATTATAAAAACTATAAAAATTATAAAAACTGCGAGACTGTCCGTTACTCCTACTGTGTATTTTATATACACTTATTCTTTGTAAAACTACAATTTTTCGCTGAGATTTTATAAAAATGATGTAAAGAAGCTTATTCGAACTTTACTGCTCTATGACGCTAGAAAAATAACAAAATAATAACTGTGAAGTATTTTTTTTAACTTTTGTGATCATTCAATGAGCATCTATTTTAATCCGTTTATCACTTTAACTCGTGCTGAGTTTGACGGTTTTTGGATTTTTTAAATGAAATTTTCAGGGAATGTGCTTTCGGGTGTCCTTCCATTGTTAGATCAATAGGAATTCAAAAATTAATTTTTTTTAAATTGTTATTAAATTTTTTCTAATGCTCGGCATGAATCGGACTTTTGTAACTTCGAGCGTTTCATTTATCGAGAGAATTTTGAGAAAGCAAAAACTTCTCTTTCTTATTAAAACCAATTTAGATTAAAATATAACATTCGAAGAATATTCTCTAAAATTTTCATGAAGAAATATTTAAAAATACGGCAATGGCGGTAATTATTCGACAGATCTGAAAAAAGTAGAATTGCGGTGCCCCACATAATTCCGTGCTGGATTATCTGAAATTAAAAAAACAAAATTTTTTTGTTAGATAATCGTTTTCCCCATGTAACGCTTGGAGGGTTTTTCGAAATTAAAATTTTTCACTCTTTGGGAACACTTTGAAGTGAAAAACGCATTTTTTCGAAAAAATCGGCTAATTTGTTATTGTAAAATAACAAATATTAACAATTTTGAAAAAATCTCTCCAAACTTACCTCGTAAATTATGTACAGAAATAGTGTTCAAAATTTCAAAAGGATCGGTGCAGTAGTTTTGAAATTTAAGGGCACCGACTTTGAAAACGTGAGTTTTGGGAAAAAGATTTTAAAGTTTTGAACACTAAAAATTTGGAATAAAATAAGCGAATTTTATCGGCTTACCTCACACTGAATCATCGATGCCAGGTCAATAAAGGAGTTTGCTATTATCCATGATGTCTAAAGCATCTAAATCTTAATTAATTAATTAATTAAAATCTGAATCTGAAAAATGCTCATAAATTGCTTCCTCATAGAGGAAGCTTTGTAGTGGTGACAAAATCCAGTTTCCTAAAAAGGTTTTTTTGAACATATTTCATGGGCAATATATCTAATATGATCATCTGAAAAAAAGTCCGGATGTGTGTGTGTGTGTCACGATCCAGCAATTTCTTGAAAACGCGTAGAGATAAATTGATGAAATTTTGCATAGTTATTCCACTATATACCTAGTTGAATTTCTGATAAGGGTTTAACAAAATATTAAATTTTACAAGTTTGATGTACTTTTATAATTTTCGTAAACTTCATTTTTCCACTATAACTTCTCAAATATTGAAAATTTAAAGTTGGTGTTCGGGAAATGAAGATTCCTTTCATCGAGACGAATCCATTGACCTATATGATTAATGCATTTCATTAAAAAATAAGGAAGTTATGTTTATTTATAATTTTGAAAGTTAATTTTTCGCTCTGTGTTTTCAAATAATCAAAATTTTGAGTTGACGTAAGGAAATTGAATATTCTTTATGTCGAGACGAATCGATTGACCTGTATGATGAATGTATTTAATTGAGAAATAAGAAAGTTATGGTTAATTGTATTTTTAAAAAAGTAATTTTTCAATTATAATTTTTGAAATAATTAAAATTTAAAGCTGATGTAAAAAAATGAAGATTCTTTGTGTCTAGACGAATCGATTCACCTAAAAGTTTAATGCATTTTATACAAAAATAAGAAAGTTATGCTTTATTGTAATTTTCGAAAATGAATTTTTTGAATATAACTTCTCATCTAATCAAAATTTAATGCTGATGTAAAGAATACTTAATGCTTCCTCTCTGAGGAAGCAAATGATATTTGCTTACAGGAAGCAAAGTACTCATTGAATGAGTAGAAAAGTTGATACAACTTGACAGCTAGTTCGTCAATTTTACTCGGATCAGCTTAAAATCTTGATAGAATATTATTGAGATGATGTAGAATCATTTTATGAAATAAAAGAAAATGATTTTTTTTTCGTTATAAACCATACCCCCCCCCCCCCTAAATAAATTATAAAAACTAAATATGCAATAAGACAGAAATAACAGAGATAACATAAAGATCAATTTCTATTTTTCCTGACATGTGGTCACCCTGAAAGTGGAAAACGGATTAGAATCGATTTTTTCAAAAAAGTCAGTTTGTCGGCTTTAAGGGTGTTGGAGCCAAGTTCTAATCTAGAAATTCGATTTCTTCATTTTACTTAACAAATATTAAAATTGGAATCTTTCCCTGTATACAATTAATCAATTTTTAACTAGAATTATGCACACAGAGCCAGAAAATATTCAATTCAAATATTTTTGAAATAAAATGAAAATATTGAATTTTTAAGTTAGATTTTAAATTCTTCGTTTTATGCATTAGGTCCAACGCCCTTAATTTGAAAACTGAAAAAGCTCAAACTTTTTTTTCTGAGAGAAAAAAGATGCGCAATAAAATTTCACATCTAAATACATCCTTCAAAAATTGAAAGAGAATCAGCCTATTAAAGGTAAAAGAGGGTAGAGGGGGTAGCCAGCTACTCATTTACACACGCGTTGGGCAGCACTGCTTTATACGATCCTGCTTTACAAATTTAGCCGGCTTACAATATATGCGCGCGCATCAAGTAATCAAGTAACAGGTGGTTCACGGTGGTTGGCTGAATTCCGAATCCAGCGGCGCCGGCAGCGACAGAACTAAGCGCACTGCACTCTGCAACCAACAGTCCTAGGGGACTTCAGGACTTCTAGACCGAAGCTGAACTCTATAGCCAGCCGGAGTGCCAACCACGTGCACACACAGTCACACGTACCATCAACGCCGGACTGAAATCATCAGATCAGTCACATTCGCGCGAAAGACGCGCTAGGGTGTGGATCTTTAAATTTTCACGCTCGATTCCTTTCCAATTTCCAAAACACAAAAGTGACTAGTGATTGTGATCGTTGATCCTCTTTCTTTCTTTCTGTGAAAACTTTTTCAAAATCTTATTAACTCAATCTCTCGATTTTCATTCAACAATATTATTATTGTTATTTTCTCTCTTTTTATCCTCATTCGCCGGCCCTGAAAAAGTGCTCAACGTATTGCGCGAGTGTTCGCATCGATCGAGGCGGCTTGTGTTTCCAGTGGAGTGGCATTTAGTTAAGTGCGCGATTGCATTAATGTGCTAATTGCGGACGACGAGAAAACTACCCTGTTCCATGGAAATTTTGTTTTACCCCCTCCACTCATTCGCCGACAGCCTGTTGATCCAAGCTCAGAGAAAAATATGGTTGCTTGGTGACTATTTGTGAGACTGGTTGTAACCAGGACTGTGACTCTCTGGTTGGCTGATAAGAAACGACTGGGACCGATTCGCGCGACCGATCGCCGCTACCGCAACGCAAGGAATTGCCGGCCCACAACCGGTACCTTGAATTCCTTTGAATCACGCGGTCGGAGTACCGTTGTGGATTTTCAAAAGGGTGAGTTTAACTCGGACTTTGTTTCACCTAGTTTTACAAGTTTTTCTAGAAAAACAGATGGTGTCCCCAATATCGGAAAATAGAGCTCGAAACGAGAAGGGAAAAACTTCAAGTGAATCAAGAGAGTGTTTTTAATAGATTGTATTTTCAAGAACGGCGGAAGTTGAATTTTTTTCGGAAAATTGGAAAATTTTGAAAAAAGACGACGCACGTGCTTTTTCAGTTGGTGGCCATCTTGGATATTTTTCAAAACAGATGGTCTACTTTTAATTTAGTGCTTTCATGAATTAAGCATTATAAAGCCATTATTGTGTAAATATTTATCCTTTTTCCTTCAAAAGAAGACAATTTGCAGTAAAATTAGCATTTGCAATGACATAAGATTTATTTACTCATGGATTATACGTTGCTATTTCAAGAGTACGTACGTTCGTACGATAGTTTAAAATTTATTTAGGTTGTCAAAGAAATCCACATAAAATTAGAAATTATGTTTATAAAGAAGTTTTTAGATAATATTTTACATACATTTTTTGGAAGTGTATTTTTTGTATTCAACTCGTTATGAAATATAACTATAAAAATAAAAAATAAATAATGTGACTATTATTAAGAGAACATAAAGTTTGTAAAATTTGTAAAATACTTATACACATATTTAACAGATTCAATACTTAAAAACAACTTCTTTTATGTAACAAACATCAAAGTTAATTGACGACAATAAGGTATAAGGGGGAGTTAATTATAGCATTTCAGGAAAATGAAAGAAGTAAAAATAAAATCCTTCGATTGATATTATAGGTTTTAACTTTCGAATTTTTCTAGATTTAAAGAGGAATTGTTATCAATTTTAAGAAAAAAAATCTGCACATTATTATCCCAGTGGGCACGAACACCCCGAGACGTTTTTAGGACGTCTTAAAAACATACAATGTTCCAAAGACGTTTTTAGGACGCTTTTGGAACATTGGACGTTTTTAGGAAGTTTCTTAGCCTGACTTAGGACGTCTTTTTGGACGTTCTAGAAACTTCTTTTGAACTTTACGCCCTAAAAACGTTTTTAGGACGTTCTAAAAACGTCTTTAAATTTCGTTCCCATTGGAATTACACGTTGCGTTTCGGATTGCGCCCTTCGCGCGCTGTGCCCTGCGGGACACATGCGCGCTAGGTTGGTCCTTATTTTTCGATTTTCAATTCTCCTTGGTCTCACCTCCCTATTTTGTTATAATGACCAAAAAAATGATCTCCATCAAATTTTAGCGAAATCGGTTAATATTAACATGTGCCTCAAAGCACTCAAAGTTTTACTTTATTGAAAATTTCGAGACTTACTTTCAACCATAAGCTTTGTAACAATATAATTGAATTTTCCTCAAAATTTGTAGATTTTAGGACGAAAAGATTAGAAAAGACGAGTTTTAGAATATCGCTGCAATATACTTTTGTTTTAATTACGTTAGTGTTAAATGAAGAGCAGATTTAATTTACTTAAGATTCTATCAACCTTTGGGAACACATTCTTTCTTTAACAATATTTTTCACGATTAAGGGCGTTGGATCCAAGTGTTAAGCTCAAAATTCCATTCTCCAGTTTACTCAATGAAAATTATAGATAAATATTTTTTTCGCTCTGTAGGGCTAATCTTTTTTCAAATATAAAACTGCGTACAGAGCGAAAAAATATTTAATTTCGATAATTTTTGCATAAAAGGAGAAATTCAAAATTCTATATTTTCGTTTAACTTAAAAAATATTTGAATTTAATATTTTCTCGCTATGTGCATTGCCGAATTAAGGGGGGCTGAAGCCGTGGGCCCCGTTTTCGAAGGCGCCCCCAAATTCTTCTCCAACTTTAAAAATAAAAAATTATAAAAATTAAATTTATTATTATAATTCTCTTTGAAGATAACTTGCTAATACTTATAATATTAAAGAGTTTAGGCACGTAATCTTAGTTATTTTCATGAACCTCATTTTTTTACGATTTATTTTATTGTATATTTTTTACTTAAGATTTTTCCCAGGGGGAGGGGGCAAAAAAATGTACAGCCCTGGGCCCCGAGTTGCCTTAATCCGGCTTTGGCTATGTGCGCCTAATTCTAGTTACAAATTGATTAATTCTACTGAGGGAAATAATTCCAATTTTAATATTTTAAATCGAATTTTAAAGGATTTTAATAGCTTGTAAGATTTTTGAGAAATTTTTATTTTTTAAAAGTGATTTTAAGGAATTTGATTGAAATTTTTTTTCGCGATTTTTCCGACGATTGCATGTTTTCACTACGAGTCGGAAAAATCCCTCTTCCCGTGACACATACGATATTTTCTTTAAAAAAAATACATGGTTTCAGACACTTTTCATATCGATTGAAGTGAAAATCTCATTTTCGTCAAAAATTTGTCAAAAAAAAAAAAAAAAAAAAAAACACCTGACTCTTAATCCTATGAGTTGAAAGAAAGAAACAGAAAAGATGATTGTGTTTTGAAAGAGAAATTGAGACTGATTGAGACCATCTGGAGTGGTAGTATAGGCATTTCCGGATGAGCGGATTATTTTCATGACGTTCATTTGTTTACAAATAATGTGGAAAGTATTTTGGTGGGGTTGAGCTATAATATTCCGTTATTCCAGTACCGATACTATCCTGGCACGGTGCCGCATGACTATTCAGAAATGCCCAATAATCTAGCACTGACGTAATCGAATGAATCTTTAACTTATAAACAATAACTTTGAAATTAATTTTTTTTTGCTTTCTCATTGGGAAAGGTTTGCAATGGTGAGAAAATTCAACTTCGAAAAACGGTTTTTTTTTAAACTATATGAGATACTGTATATATATATATATATATATATATAT
>UCOK01000173.1:0-10535 GCA_900474325.1 Synergus umbraculus | reverse complement strand
GCATCTACTTAATCACCTCAGATAGTTAGAATAAGTAAAAACATGATATTCAACTTGACCATCCCAGAGGGTCAACCTGATTATCTGCGGATTGTTAAACTGAATATAAAACGAGAATCAAATTGATTATGTCGAAAAAATTATAGAAGGCCGATCTGAGTATCTAGAAGGTCAGACTGACCCTCTAAATTTTGACCCTCAGATTTTGACCTTCCAGTTTTCTCCGTGTAATTTATATCTCTTAAATCTCAAATATCTTTTAAATCAATGTTTACTCATTGATTTGCGAGTTATTTCATATCTTTACATCTTTAGTGAAACATCTCTCAAAATAATCTAATTATTTCTTGCTAAGTTTGTGAAACTTCTCTCAGAATCTGGATTATACCTTAAATTTCTTATTCATATTAGAAATCATCGGTATTTTGTGAATTGAGCAATCCTGTTAATTTAAATAAACTTTAATTTTGTTAAATCTCTGTATCTTTGATTTCGATCACCAGTACTACTTTTAACACATTCACTAGAAAAACTGACAAGGCCCTGACCGTTACACCCTTGTCGGGTTCTAACCAGTTTTACTGACCAGAACCACACCAGAAGTAGGGGAAACTGACCAGAACCCTACTAGGCCCACATCAAGATTTCTGCACGGGTCATTGTGCGCTATCAGAATTTTGGATAGCAACAGATAAAAATGTCGAGAAACTGATAATTTATCCGAGCCGTAAATAGTCATCATAAAGATCCTTTTTCTGAATCATTGAGCAGCTCTCGAATAAATTTCGTTGTAAGACGAACCGGAAGCCAGGCTTGAAATTGTAGACGTATTCATGAATACAATCGCATGGATCGAACAAAAGATGCGTTTTCTCTGCTTGTAATCCTCGTCTATAAGCCATTGGACATGCATCGCTGGAATCGATCACAGAAGAAAGAAAGAAGTAAAAAGGTCAATGTATCGAGCTCTTAAAATGCAGGACGGAAGCCGAAAATGGACGTTTTCTTTTATCCCCCACTCGATGCATTTTCATTATCAAGGCGGCATAGCACGTCGATGATCCTTGCGTGCAGTGCTGGGCATAATCTATAGACATTGGTCTCGCGATTTGCATAATGACACCTGCGAACAATGAAAGTCACTCGACCAGAATTGAGCAGCGAAAGGGCAGACGCACGCTACTTAGATATTTATAGGAAACACAATGTACTGCCGGAATTTCCGCCACGGGTGAAGAATTTCACCCAAGTCGGGGAATTTGAATTTATAGACCGAATAAAAGACCTTCAGTGTCCAGACAATTGTCCTCGTCAACGGAGAAAATGAAGCTAATAATGCAAAATTAGCGATGGTTTTGACAATTTAAAAAACATGAACCTTTTTTAATTGTAAATGAAATCAATGCTGGAACAAAATAAAGAATAGAGAATAGGCTGCATCGCGAATGCATCCTTGACTTGAATGACGATGTCGTCACCGTATTTCCCTTGTAGGGAGGTGGCTGTCAGCTCGATGACGTCGAAGCCTATCGTCATGAGCCTCATTACGTCATCCCCATAGGAGTATGTGAGAGAAGCTGCGCAAACAATTTTATCTTACACCCTTCTCACGAAGAATCCCCATTACGTCACTTGGCTATATTCATGACAGTCACTCGCTGGTGTAAACAATGAATAAACCTAATTTAATCTTTTCCAAGTAGATAATTTCCTAAAATAACTTGTATCGATCTAGTTTAAGAATAGTTGCCCATTTTCATTTATTTTCAGAATCAGACTATATTATTCTGATAATATTATGTTTTCTAAACCCTGAGTTTAAAATTGGTAATATTTTTAGTAGGCGGGTTTAAATATTTAAAATATTGCGCCAAATACGTCCAATATGCCTTGAGCGACGCATGCGTGGAAATAATGGCGTCTACCGGCAAATCCGGCATTTTACCGGCAATATCACCGCGGTAAATAAAACTTTAAGGGCATGTAATACTTTACCATAAGAGTAATTTAGTTTACCAAATTATACATTCATAATAATAAATATTTTTAGCTAATAAGAGTCAACAAAGTTTCGTATACATGAGAGGAAGGTTTATTGACTCTTATTCGCTAAAAATATTTATTATTATGAACGTATAATTGGGTAAACTAAATTGGTCTTATGGTAAAGTATCACATGCCCTTAAAGTCTGTTTTTCAATTTTTTTAAAATATTTGGAAATTGTTTTCGAACAGAAGGAATATTTCTTGTATTTATTTTTGTTTAAATTGCAATAGTTTCGAGTGGATCTTTTTATTAGATACCCGCATTTATTTATTATTTTCTTCACAAAGGTTGAAGCCGGCCTTAAATTTGGAAACACGTGGCTGCAAAAAGAAGATAAGCAAGGGACCAACTCTAAGAGGTTCCGCCTTCGAAATGGGCGTTGCATCGTTAAAATTAGATCCAAATTTGAATGCAGGCCCCCCCGATTATGGGTTCAGTGCCCATCCTGGGAAACGAGTTTTACGAGTGGAGAAAATTCCACTTTAATCTTAGCTAAATATCTATTTTAGTCAACCGAAATTCTTTTGTGGATAGTTACTTATTTTCAGATTAATTAAAATCGGTTTCAAAATTACGTTTTACTGTTTTAGGACTTTACAAGCTAAATTGACTGAAATTTGTTTATTTGCCCATTTAAAAACCGATTCTGCTGAAAGAAATTGTTTTTATTTTTGTAAAAACCTGTTTAAAATGCTAAATGCAATCTTGTTGTCAACCACGCAGCCACATGGCTGTTGAACGATGTAAACAAAGAAATGTGCGCGCGGCGAATTCGTGTACAGACATCGATTTTGCCTACCTTTCAGACCCAAACTCGTCGCGACGCCTAGCGTCGTCTTTCTTCGCCCACGCATTTTCCTGGATGATAATTCTGCACAGGTCTTTGATCTTTTAAAAACTTGTGCAGGCCAAGCTTAGAAGCTTTGGAATTAAAAAATGTCATTCTGGAAAGATTGGAAGATAAAAGTTTGGAATATGAAGCTTCTTAAATATTGTAGAGAATATTTTCTAATTTGAAGCTTCAAAATGAGAGAACTTTGAAAATCGATCGGTTCAAAAGCAGGAAAAGAATTCTTTAATTTTTATACTAAAATCCAAATCAATGAAAATTGCACTGGATATAGGAAAATTCTAGCAAAATCAATAAAAATGAAAAAGAGTTTCTGAAAATTGGAGAGCAATCGGAATCCTAAATTCCGTTCTAAGAAAACGAACGAATATCGAGAAAAACGAGCCTATATATAATTCTTTGCACTACGTAACAATAAGTTAACAAGTTTTAAAACTTTCTCAAGAAAATTTGCCATTTACGATCCGCACGTGTTTCTGCGAATAGTAATTCGATTTCTTTATTTTACTAAACAAATATTTAAATTTAAATTATTTCCCTCTGTAGAATTATATAATTAATTTGTAACTAGAATTATGCGCTCAGAGCGAGAAAATATCTAATTCAAATATTTTTTAAGTAAATTGAAAATATTGAATTTTGAAGTTAAATTTTGAATTCTTCGTTTTATGCAAAAAGTATAGAAATTAAATTTTTTTCCGCTCTGTACGCAGTCTTATATTTGAAAAAAGATTAGTGCTACAGAACGAAAAAATATTTATCTATAATTTTCGTTGAGTAAAATGGAGAATGGAATTTTAAGCTTAACACTTGGGTCCAACTCCCTTAAGATTACAAATTTTTTATATATATATATTTATGAATGTGTTTAGTATTGAATAACTAATATTACAAAAATTTGAGTGGCCTCCTTTTAATTTTCCTGTATTTTTTTTTGTTTCAGAAGGGACCTAAAGCCTACCAGTGTACGTGGCCAAACTGTAACACCGTTAGATACAACTCTGACCTGATTGAAGAACACGTTCGTGAACATTTGCAGTAAGTATAACTTTGTTAAAAATGTCATATTTTAGAAAAAAAAGGTAGTCTACTTTACAATCATCGGAGAATTATTAAAGGAATCTAATCTCCTTCTTGTCAGCCTCTCTGTCGTAAAAATTAACCTCAGTACCCTTGAACTGCACGATAAGATAAATTACGAATTGTCTAGACAAACTTTCTGCCATACATTTTTTTTCGGCCAATGTTTAAAGTCCCATCGGCTGCCAGGGTCATCAGCCACTATTTTATTATTATTATTTGCAAAAGGTAATAATCGTATTCTTTGACCTTTCAGCTCACTGTTGCGCCCAATCGAACTTCACGAGGAAGACTTTTACTACCAAGAGATCGACATAAATCTGGTTGGCTCTCTACCCACTTTGTCTCATCGCGACATGGCGAGACCACCTCATGAGGATCCGGAATACCTTAAACAATTTCATCCGGAAGCAATCCCAGCAAGTATCTACGCAGAAAATGCTCTCCGCGGAATTAAAAACAATCCTTTCTCCATTTCACCTGATGCTGTAAGTTTATAAATTTTAAGACATTTTTATTTCAGAGATGCTAAAAGAGCTAGAAGATCTGGAAAAATCATTGAATCATTGAATCATTGAATCTTGTTTAGTAAAATTAACAATTTTATTTTGACTATAGATATTGGATAATTGCCATAAAAGTAAATTTAGTTGTGCAAATTTATTATTACGAAATTAAAATTGGTGTAAATATACTCTTATGGCAAGTACCATGTCTTTAAATTTGTACCAATTGAAAAGTAAGATGAAATTGACAATATTTTGGTCGACAAGTTTAATGAAAATTTGTATTTTCTTTTTGCAGGCAAAGCAGATGAAATTGTCATCGATGTCATCGAGAGCATTGCAAAATCTTCCGCATCACATTGGTCTCCTGACCCTGACAGCCAACAAATTTGCGTCCCGTCGTAATCGCGGCGATACCAAGAAATGTCGAAAAGTTTACGGCATGGATCAACGGCAACTTTGGTGCACGCAATGTAGGTGGAAGAAGGCTTGCACACGATTCAACGATTAAAGAGAGCTCTTCGGTGGAGGTCGATGTCGCCGATGGCGAGTTATCTCGCCGAATGAACCCCAGGGTTTGCCAGTGCTACCTTAAATCTTAAACCGTCGCATCACCTTCCAACTGTCAGTCATCGTTTCCAATCAGTCCTTTCATCTTTTCATCCTTTCACTCCTGTCCAACTCATCTCCATCGAATCCATGATAAATCGACGGTCAAGAAAGCAGCGGACGAATTTACGAATTTCGATGGAAACGTCAATCCCATGACGGATGGCGGGCAGTTGAAGGGTTAAGACCACGCTTTCGAAATCCTCGGGACACGAACGAAGAAGGAAGTGCAAAATTCAAGATTTCCTGAGGATTAGAAGATAACCTTTGGTCTAGGAGATGACCTAGATCGGAAACTAACCTAAGGACCAAAAGCGAACCTTAGGACGATAAAGTATGAAGCCTGGCACTTGGCAAACCACAACGGGATTTCTCTAAAGATAAGAAAGGTAGATAGTTAATATTGTGAGCGAGACCCGGTGGTTATGGACTGGAGCGCTCCCTTCGAGCGCGTTGAGCAACCATCTGGGTGTCGTTCAACCACACGAGTGTCGTCGAGTTGCTGCAGGTCCACAGAAACAAGGATAAAACTGAATCCTGGCTCCATGCTTTATGCGCAAGCAACTGGTCAAATAATCCCCAAAAAAATGGAAGCTGTCGAGGCTCAATATTCAGAGTTCCAAGAGTTTCAAGCTCAGGGCCACAGGACTCCGTTCGATCCTTTCCGAAGTCGAATTCAAGACCTGCAGCATCCGAATTAAGTTTGATTCCTGTTCAAAATCGTTTGGCACACTATGAATCATGTATTTTTAGAATCAAAGAAGACTTTCTGCGATTTTAAAAACATTTTTTGAATGCAAGCGAAGGAACTATGTAAAGGGAATACATAAAAAATTGTGATATTTTCTCTAAATCAATCTGATCCCGAGGGCCGAAAATATGATATCGTGGAAAGGAATAACGGTGGTTCGTAGATAAAATGGAGGAAATTGATAAGAAGGAGATAAGAGGAGAGGATTCAGAGATAAATGGGGAAGAGAACAAAATCTTATACACCAATTCTATACTGCCAGACAAATAATAAAAGATCGTTGTTCGAGTAAGTACCCGTACCTTCGAAAATATATAATGTACATATTGAATGTGCGCGTAGTTGGGTAGTTGATAGTCTTGGTATCTTATCCGCTAACAAAGCGACTCGTAGATCTTGAAACGCGAAATGCTGCACAGTCGAATCGATCGATCGATTTTATATAAAATTCACCCTCCAATCGAACCTCCTGTCTTGCTTCCTTTCTCGCGCAAAATCGTGCCCCAAAACCGAAATTTCTTCAGAATCACTGGAAGGTTTTCAGGTTTCGGCACATGTATATTTTTCGTACACTTGTGGAATCCAGAGACAACGGGCAGAGCTGCAAAAATAGTCGAGGATCAGTACAAACTAAATATCGGAAACATTCCTACGATTTCAATTTTCAATTTTCAAATCCTCGGGCTTTAGTTTTTGCAGCCTGCTTGTATCCTTAGTCAAAGTCTCACGACGCTTGTGATCTCGAATATGCGAGGGAGTTTATATAAATAATTTTTTTTTTATTTTTTTTTATTGAAGAGAAGACTGATCATGGTCCTCTGCGTTTTTAATTTATTCTAAAGAGCTGCGATTTTATTTTTTTTATTGTGAAAAACGACGCGATTTCGACGGAACTACTTTCAAAGTTCCTTGTTCGATAAATAATAACGCGTGCGTGTCGCGAAAGAGATATCTCCTCCCTTCGACACGCCTAGCTAGATTAATTTTGTAAATACGTATCTATCCCCTCGACACAGAACCGATCCACCGAATTTAAAAGAAGAGAGCTCTCTATTAAAGTTTACCACCGGAATGATCACGCAGCGACTGTAATGTCAAGTTCCAGGACTTGACTGCTTAAAAAAACTTCCAGTTTAAATTCGAAATTTGTGAGGTTTAAGACATTTTTTGATTTTCGATTATGATTATTTTACTTACCTCAGAAATCAGACGCACTATTTTGCGGCGATAAGAAAAATATATCAAAATGACACTAGACTTTTGATTCCAGTTAAGAATTTTTTTGAATTTCGATTATGACTATTCGATTTAATGCATGAACTTCTTAATCATAAGAAATATATTTAGATATATATGTATATATAACCATTTAAAAATTTAAACTTTTGGTAAAATTTTATAGCTTAAAAATTAGGTATAGAAAAGCTAAAAACTGGTAGTTTTAAGACGGCCCTATTTCCACACGAAAGGGCGATCAGAAACTGCCATTGATCTTCCAAAATCAATTGTGGAGCATAATTTTAGATTTATTTTAGGCTAATTGGACTTGAGACTTGATAATATTAAATTTAAGATAAAATTTAAAGCAATCGTTCTTGAAATTTGATTGGAAATAGGGTGGACTGATGATTTAAGGACATCACAGATCGTGCCTTTGGCAAAATATATCGCCAATTTTAGACTGAACCTGAACATTACAGTTTCTGCGAAGCGCTCGCAAAGCCAGGTCTTTTTTTTGTAATACCAAAAATCCGAATCTAATTTGAAACCGACAGTATTATGCCACCGTTTCTATGTTTCTTTGTGTCTTGCGTACAACAGGTTTGGCATTTTAATCAGAAAATAGGAAAGCGTTTATTTTCGAATGTTTTTTTTTTAATCCAATCAAATTTACGAGTAAATAAAATCAGTGTACATTATGAAACTCGCAGAAACAATTTTTTATCAAATATTCAGCGCTCTTTGTATTCCGAGTAAAGACCTTGATGGTAGTAAGTTAATTAAGATAGACAATAATCAGCGTCTTTTTAATGCTTACCATCATTAAGCATCGCGTTATATGTAAACAATTTTATTATAAATTTAAGACAACAAACAATAAACACAGATTTAAGATTATTGAAAATAAGTGGTCTTATCTTGTTTTCCTTAGCGCTTGAAAGAAAATCGCTTCAATCCCGATTTGCCAATCCTGGTGTAACGATTTTAATCTAAGAGACTCTCGATTATAACATAAAATCTCGATCTTATCGCACAAAATAGAAACATGGAAATATCACGGTTAAGGGTGTTGAGTCCAGTTCTAATCCAACAATTCGATTTATTTGATAAAAATGAGGAAATCGAATTTTAAGGTGAGAAATTGGTTTCAACGCCCTTAAAAACTTTTCCCCGGATAGTTACTCACTTTAGCAACCAAAGGAATTTCCGAAAATTAAGTTTCCTCACGTCTTGTGGTTAGAAAATAATTAATGAAATCAATGCAGAAACATAAAGACGCTAGTACACTTAAGTAATTTGCTAAACATTTTTAACCATTTTTAAACGCCAGGTAAACAAAATAGATTTATCAGCGTCATCCAGAGAATTTTTTTCGGCTTATAGATCTTACAACGACCAGTAAAGTTAAAAAGTATACCATAGTTGCAAATGAATTGATTGACAAAGAATGATTTTTTTCTCATGATCGTCATTTAGTAGAAAAGTTGGGATTCCAAAGGGGCATTTCGGGATTTCAAAGTCCTGAGGTCGATCGTGCCAAAGTTCTGACTGCTGCTCTTTTTTTTTCAACCCGCAAGGGAAGAATTATTCTGGGAAGCGGTACATACATGTTAAAAAATGCATAACCGACAAAGATGCGATTCTATCGATAAATATAAAATAGCAGAGAAAAATATAAATGTAAAAGTTTCCGTTAAATAGAGGTACGCCACTCGCAAGTAGAAAGTAATTACCGTCCAGATAGGCACCTTGCCCCCCTCTTTTCTAGGTCAAATCCGCACAACGGTAGTCGATCGATTCGCGATCGACATAAATCGATAAGCAATTTTTTTAAGTACACTAATACGTTCACCGCAAAGCGAAGATCGGCATCGCTCGTTGCAAAAAGACAATATCTCAGGGTATCTCAAACATTAACTTTTTTTAATTTGTCTCTTTTAAGGGCGTTGGAGCCAAGTTATAATCTAAAAATTCGATTTCTTCATTTTATTTAACAAATATTAAAATTGGAATTTTTTCCCTCGGTAGAATTAAATAATTTTTAACTAGAATTATGCGCTCAGAGCGAGAAAATATCTAATTCAAATATTTTTTAAGTAAAATGAAAATATTCAATTTTGAAGTTAAATTTTGGATTCTTCGTTTTATGCAAAAAGTATCGAAATTATATTTTTTTTCGCTCTGTACGCAGTCTTACATTTGAAAAAAGATTAGCGCTACAGAGCGAAAAAATATTTATCTATAATTTTAGTTGAGTAAAATGAAGAAATTGAATTTTGAATTTAAAACAGGAGCCCAACATCCTTAATCCTTCGGTCCAACACCCTTAAATATTTTAAAATTCCACTTGCTAATAAAAATTCTGATTTCAGTGACTTAAATTCAAGTTTCAAGTACCTTTACACTTTAAAATACGTACCATAAATTAAAAGTACTTTTACCAAAGTAACAAAATAATGGCGTCGACTTTACTGACGAATTCTGTGCACCATTACAAAGTACCTCATACAACAGTACCTTGTATCGCAAAATATACACATATTAACTAAATAAAATAAAAATAGCCTAGTAAAATTAATCGAGATATCTTACCACGCTCGGTACATATTTTCAAGCTCGGTATCTTACTTAAAGAACGCTTTTTATCAGCGTTAAAATATTTTTCGAAACTGAAATCAGATTAGAAAAATATAAAAGAAGACTGCTAATCTTCTACCACGAATTTTCCTCGAGGAATCCTTCCCAATAAAACTTAAAAAATGTAAGAAAAAAAAATCTTTTATGGCGAAGATATTTATTTCCTCGGGTGAAAATTTGTTTTCATACAAAATATGCAACAACCTGCTTTTCGATCGATTCGACTCGAGCTCGACTTGAAGGTCGTTACCAGGAAATTTTTTTGGATTTGACTATTTGAGTGATGAATCAAGAAAGGAAAAGTTGATGGCAAAAGTTTAGAGAAAAAAAAAGAAACGTGTCGCCGCGGATACCTATGGCCGGGATATATCATACCAAAACGATCTCATATCGATTAATAAAATGCAATTTTTCGAGATGTACGGTCGGCCTCGAAGAGTTTTCACCGTACGAGGGTCATTAGTGTAATCTTAGTGGCTGTTTAGTGAATTCTATATCAGAGTTATAGCCAATTTTAACTTCTAGGGGATAATAAATAAATAATTAAACGATTTAATAATTAAATAAAATAAAGATAATGATCCTCGGGAGCTTGGACTTTTGCCCTTGGTCGGCCGTACGAAGCAAAGACATATTATATTATTATTATTAATTATTATATATTAATTAATTATTACCATCGTCATCGTCAAGATCATGTTCTAGAATTATATACCATTATCGCTAGTGCATTAGATTATTTCATCTACGTTGTCGCAATGTTGTATAATTGCTATTTTTGCGGAACTTTGATTATTATTATTATTATATTAATACGATGATTATATATTATAT
>UCOK01000172.1:0-19848 GCA_900474325.1 Synergus umbraculus | reverse complement strand
GTGTATAAGGTAAACGATAGACTTACGAGAATATTCTAAGTACCTTGTCTATACTGAAGAGAGAAGGAATGCAAGATGTCCAGATTTCTTTTATTTTGTAGACCCTTTAATAAGTGACAACGACGGAGGTGGGAGGGATTAAAGAGACGAAATTTTCATAGCAAATGCGACTCTGCAATTTCTTTCTTTTATTGTTGGCCGCTATCTCGGCGAGGACTTCTCTCCTTTCTAAGTTACATTAGAAATTTACAATTTGTAATCCAGAAATGTCAAAATTTCATTTTCAAACCAGAAATTGAGTTTAAACATTTTTAGGAGATTGTAGATTTTTCGAATCGTTGTTAAGTTTGTATATAAAATCCCCTCAGCTGAATTCACTTTTATTAAGACTTAAGGAATTCACTGTTCTCGTATTTATTTTTTTTTTATTTTCAAAATTTCTTCCATTGCAAGAAAAAATATTTTTATTTTATTGATTGTTTCGACACAATGTATTGCTGTGCAGCAAACGTTTTAAAAATTTTATTGACACTTTTTTGGACTTTTGTAAGACAGGAAGAAATTTTGATATACTTTTACTTTCAATGCCTTCTGCCACAAGCGATTATTTTTGTATTATAAATAATTTCCTCTTTTCAAAAATCAAGAGAACAATGAATACCAATTTAAAAATTGCAATTGTTTTATATACTTTTACTCTTCTTTTTTTTAAACTGACAAATAAATATTCTCTTTTACACAATCAGCTCAGGGGAAGTTACAAAAAAGACACAAAAAAGGACAAAAAAAAATATATTTTAAATATTTTAAAGATAAAAGCTTATGAACGATTCGAGAGTTTAAAAAAATAAAGGAGACGAACCTTGTTAAGTCAATTTTGATTTGTTAAAGTAAGTGCGCTTCGTGGATTTGAAAATATTGTTGACTCCGATTTATTATTATTATTTTAAGCGCTCTTCGTCTTGAAAGGGAAATTTTCAAGTTTTTCGAATTTCGCTTTTCGATTTTCGAAGCGCTGAGGTGGCGAGCCGATCGTGTCGATGAAGGGGTTTCTTTTTTTTTATAAATGGTGAAAAAGAGGCGAAACTGTAGATAATTTCTTGTTACGGACGTTGTCTGCGAGGCTCCACCCACTGGGGGATCTCGATTTCGCGAATCTCGATGGGGACGACTGAATTCGATATTAAATTAACAAAGAAATTAACAAATTAATCGAGGATATTAAATTATTTTGGAATCTCTTGTCTAACAAGTTCCTAATCTATTATATATATATTAGAAATTATATATCATTTTTGCTGAAAATTATTTCTTTTGTTAAAATAAATCGTCTAACAATAATGTAACAATATTACATAACTGTTACATTGCAGCCTCATAATTGTTACAATACAGTTACATAACGATAATGTAACAGTTATATAATTGCAATGTAACAATTACATAAAATTGTTACGAAAAATAATTTCTTTAAATTTGAAAAATAAAAAAAAAAATTTAAAGAAATGGTTTTAGATTGAAATAGAGATTCGATTGTCCCTTTCGAGAATCTAGGCCTGGCGGGTGAGCGTTCGCGTCGCGTCTCACCTGTGCTCAAGTTGTTTACTATTAGTTTGTTATTAAGAAAATATAATATTCTACCATTATTACGAATTATTGTAATCGTCGACGAAAGCAAAGCCAATATTCTGAAAGGATGATGGAACGTCGCTGTTTTCAGTTTTCTACGTTGTATAAGGAAATTTTGTAAAGAAAAGCAAGAGTTTGTAAAGAAGAGCGAGATTGAGGATAAAGAATGAATTTCGATGATAAAGAAAGAATAACAAAAGATTAGGAGAAATAGGTTTTGTTTGTTATGGAGGTGAGGGGGAAACAGGGACCCCGCGCTTTAATTGTGATTTTTCTCTCTATTTTTAGTTTCTTTGAGGATGATGATTATTATTATTATTATAATTATGATTTCGTTTAATAAACTATCACGTTAAAAGAATTCCACCCTAAAAACCCGAGTGATTTTATTTTATTGTTTCTGTCCTTCCAACCACCTTGTTCCTTTACTTCTGCGAAGTAATACGTTTTTATTCACATTTAGATAGTTTAAATTCTTTTTTTCAATGGGGAAATTAAATGCCTCCATCCTGTCACTGAAAGAGTGCAACGTGAGTTCCAAATCTATTCAAACGGATACCGTCCAGAAATCTTTATTACATCGCTCTACACGACGTCAATGCACTTCGCTCTTCTACCTTTTTTTTTCTCTTTTTTTTTCGGTACGTTTATTTGCGATGCTTTCAAACTTTTTTGGTCGTTTAAACATTCAAGTGACAAAAATTCTGGATTACTTTTTAAGGAATTGGATTCGTTGGTTTTATTGTGATCATAAATGTAACATTGATGTAACATATATGTAACATATACGTAACATGGATGTAACATATATATAACAAGTAAAAATTCGTCACTAAAAAGACTAATTCAGAATATGTCATTTATTTTTTGAGATCCCAGAGCGGGTTCTCAACTCGAAAACCGAAATAAATCACAAAAATAAAGCGAAAATAATCGAGTACTGAGATCGAATTAGTGAAATTAATGCAATTAAAGGGGGATTACAATAAATATTTCGCTTTATTTTTGCAGTTTTCATCGAGCGGAATCGCAATCTTAATCTTAATTAATTTGTACTAAGCTCCATAGTGTATAAAAAAATGTTTCTACTACCTTATATAGTATACACAAGTCTACATATAAAATATAAAAAAATAAGCATAAAAGTTATTGTTTAGGGTTTTCTTGAAAGAATTCAGAATCTCGCGATTGGTCTGTTTGGATAGTCGTTTTAATTAAATGTTTAACAGATAAATATTGACACCTATAATTCTAATTTAACGATAGTGTTAGTGTGTGTGTGTGAGAGAGAGAGAAAGAGAATAAACGAGAGAAAGAGAGAGAGAGAGAGAGAAAGATAGAGTTAGAGAAATTGGTGATCAATTAAGGAGAAATTATCTAGGCAGAACAATATATTGCGTGGTACGAACAGAACTGTGATATTTTATTGTATAAATATTAAAAGGGAAGAGATGAAAAATATGAAGAAAATCTAATCTAAAGCAGATACTACGTAGGAATATGGATTAATGTATTTTACAAAAAGTGCAATCTTAAGTCATTTTAATGTGCAGTTGTATGAAATACAAAAGCACCGGGTACCCTGGTAAAGGCTTACCTAGCCACGCTTTAGTTTACGAGTTTCGCTTCCAAGAGTTTTTGAGAAGCAGCGCTCAAAGAATTTTAACGACCCAGGAAATCTTGCTGCAAAACTGCACGAAAGTTAAGTAGGTTTTGTCTTTTTCCAAAGGAATGGGATTTATTGTTCATGTCGAAAAGAAATTTTTATTCCTCTCACTTAAATTCTAAATTCTGTCAAATCACTTCACATTAAAAGTATTTTTTTTTACTTTTTCTATTGAAATTATCAAAAGTTACAGGAATGTAACATTGTTATATAACCGTGACTTAACACTGTTATATAGCAGTAACATAATACTGTTATATAACAATTACATAACATTGTTATGTAACTGTAACATAGCGCTGTTATGTAACAGTAACGTAACATTGTTATATACCAGTAACGTAGCAGTGTTATATAACAGAAACGTAACATGCAAAGCTCAATAAAATGTATAAGCACAATGGGAAATTTGGGCCTAAATCGTGGTACCCGGTCACATTTATAAGCCAATCACGGCTACGGTGTCTAATCGTCTCTTGTTTGTAAATTATTCATAAACATATACTAAATGTTTCATAAGAGATTCGATTGTAATAAACGGTTTTCAAAGCGGATTAGTGAGGAGCAACAAATATCGGCTTGTAAAGTTTCAGTATGAGCGAAAGTGAGAAAGAGAGAGAGAGCGAGTAAGAGAGAGAAAGAGACAGAAATAAAAACACTCAGCGCCCTACCACCCACACACTCTCCCTGACCTATGTAATAACGACGAAGATATTTTCAACGATAATATATTGTAACTTTACACGCAGGGATAAACGAAACCCAAATCACCTGTCCCTCCCATTTGAGTCGCGAACGCTGAGCGCAAATGCGGCACAAGAAACGACGAAAGAGATTTACTACTATTAGGAATAATTAATACACGTACACGTAGGTGAAAAGGATAAATAAAGTAATAAAATCAGCGGGCCTCGATTCTGTAACGAGAACTTGGAAAAAAAACCTTTTTTCTGTTATTTTCGGTCAATATAGTGAAAAAGTTACATAAATGTAACATTGTTATGTAACCAGCATAACACTGTTATATAATATTATATAATATTAACGTAACGTCATGTAACAAGTGTTACATAACTGTAACCGTCTTACTTACGAGTTACCGACTGTAGGTAACTTACCGACTGATGATAGTATACCGACCGATGGTAACATTGTTAAATAACAGCAGCGGCAATGCTATATCACAGTAACGTTATAATAACGAGATAAATATGTCCCTGAAATTGAAAATGAGGAATCTTTATGATGAAATTAATTAAAATCGATCTCGTTCCTAGATAGAGGTCCGCAATCACCACATCTATGATAATAGGAGTATCCTAGCTATATTAACATGAATTCGTCTTTGAATGTCGCTTAGTGGTCACAAATGTTCCTGGGACCTCGTAGGACCCGCGAGATATTCGATCACATTCTATCAAGTCAAGACACAACGAAAATCGAATATTTGTCGATCGGCTGTTCCGGAACAATCTATCGTCTTAACTCTCGTGATCTGAACCCTTTTAACACGAGCACGACACGTACAAAAAGAATTAAGCAAGCGCCAATACTTTGTGCTGCTCAAAGTTCGTACCAAGTTCTGCCAAGGTGAAAAAAAAAATTTGTAACAAAAATGTAACATTGTTACATAACATTAACATAACATTGTAACCTTTTATTACAAAACGGTACTTTTTCCCGATTTTTACATAAATGACAGTTTTTGTGGTAAATTTGATTCTGGCACGAACTTTGGGCTATTTTGCCCTGATTTGTTCTGATAAACACGACGGGGAAGTATAAAAAAATGACCTTGGTCGGAAGCCATTTTGGTTCTTCGGTGAAGGGGACAATTATCGAGTATTCTAATTGTACTAGGAATTTCAAAGTTTAATTGACTCTCTCGATTTTAAGAGGTGTTTAATTATGAGAAAGCATTCGTTCCAAGTTCGAAGAAACAAAATGGCACTAGTGGCAGCTTCCTGTCGTGTTTTATACCATTTGATGTTTATCTCTATTATTTATGTTTATCGCCGAGTTTGAAACTGAAGATTTGATCCCTCGAATCCACGTTCACCCGCGCCCTGTACAAGACACCCCATCATCGACATTAACTGTTCGTCCTTTTTAACAAATATAACAAAACTTATGTCTTACTAAAAGGACTCTTTTCATTAAAAACCTGATCCTTTTAAATATATGATCATAATAAATTTACAAGTGAAAAATTGAACCTTGGAAGTTAATTTTAAAGTCACATATCGAAATCTATTGAAATAAATTTATATCAAACTGAAAAGAAAAATTATATTATCTATATTACCGACTGTAGGTAATATACCGACTGATGGTAATATACTGACCGATGGTAATATACCGACAGATGGTAACTTTATATTTTATCTACAATTCAGTATTGTAGGCAATTAATTTGAAAATAATTCTAGGTTTATGGAATAAATACGACACTTGTTGCTTTTTCGAACGAATAAGTGGCACTGCATTTACTTTCAAAAGATTAATAATAAATACACGTAATAACCTAATAAAGTATCGACGCATAACCATGATTTCTAGCTGCACGCATTTGTAGATTTGTCTATAAATACAACGAAAAGACGTAGTCTTCTCCTGAATAAAGTAGTATACAAAATATCATATGTATATAAACAGTTTGGAGAAACCTATTCATTTTCTAGAATTTGTATAATATTAATAATTATTATAACAGTATAGCCATTTTTTCCTCGCATTTAAGAATCGTTTCTTGCACACAATCTTGCACTCATTCATATTTCGTAATCGCAATAATTAACATACCCACTAATCAGGAAACATAAAAAAAAAAGAAAGAAAAATGTTCCTTTTTTTTGGGTAACTACTGTAAACTCGCAACTAGCTTATCACAAATAAATTGTTTCAATCAAAATTTTGGTATTTAAAAAAAAAAGAAAAAAAAACCATTTCACTTTTCATTCGTAACGATCTTGTTCAATACTGCTATGTTTTTTTTTAAAGAATTAAGACAATATTTATCAAGGTAAAAAAATCGTTCCGAGTATCAAAATTTTCCTCAAAGTTCAAAAGTTGAAATTTAATCGATCATTTGAAAAAATAAATTCTTTTTTTTTTTTTTTTGATTAAATAAAAACTTAAATAAAAATAATAAACTTTTGTCACTTAGAATAAAATATTGATACTTTTAAATTGAAACCGAATTAACTTGTTTCTAAGGCAAACAAAATCTGCAACTTCAGATAAATTGGATTCAAAAAATAAATTCGTGAGATTCAAATCTGGAACGATTTTCTCGAAAAAATGTCTAAACTGTGTCAGAAAAAATAACGTCTTAACGTTTTGTTTAGAGAAAATAATATTGCCCTGTAAAAAATTTTCTGAATTCTTACAATCCTTTCTCAGTTTTTCAACAATTAAAAAATCAAGTGTAAAAAATTAAGAAATATTTTTCAGGACAAATGCGAATGTCTTTTGGCGTGAAAAGGAAATGCTAATTTGTGCGGAAATAGGAAACTTTACAAACTATGGTACAAATGTCTATCGAAGTATTTTTACAACGAAGTTTTTAATAATTCCTAAGATAAAGGCACTTTCTACAGACGGAGTGAAAATTGCATTTTGCTTTTAACGAAATAATTACTTCTTTGGCAAATTAGAAAAAAAAGAGTTTTTCATTTTTTATACATTATTTTAAAATTTTAATTATAATTCTGTAATTGAAAGCATTTTAGTTAAAAGCAAAACGTTTCTAAATTGCAAAATCTATCGTTCTTATATTTGCACCTAGTATTTTATTTTCAATCGACTAAAACTAGAGAAGAAATGCAGAAAAATTTAATCCCAAATTGCGAATAAAATTGGATTAAATTTTTAAGTCTCTAATTCTGTGATCTGATTAAATTCTGCACCAATTCTAAGGCACGGAGCTTAAATTCCTTTAAATAAGAAAAAAAGCTCGTCTTATAAGGTCACTTTAAAAATTCTAAGAAACAATTTCTAATTCAACAACGCCGATAAAATATCACTTATCACGCTTAACATTTGTTACATTGTCAGCAACGATCAACGAAATTTTTATTCATAACTTGATTAATTTCCTACGTCTTTTACAATTTGCATAAATTTCGAAATTCACTTTGGTTTCTCGTGGCGGCTCGATTTTCCAATTGAAAAATCTTCAATAAATAATTTTTTAATAAAAAATCAGTGATGTAAATATAACTTCTCGAAAAAAAATCTATAAGATATTTTCCTCAAAATTTGAGCTAAATATCCGTTCTCTGAATATTGAATAATTTTCAGTTTGTTACGAATTTTTGGAATTTGTATTCTAAACGAAATAAAATTCAAGTCAGAAATTTTGAGCATTGAGCCGCCACAAAAGGCGTTTTTCATCAAACATTATCAGTCTTTCAAAAATTTCGTCAATTTTCACAAGGAAAGCGAAATTACAATTCAATTTAGTTTCAGTTTTGAAATATTATTTCTAAAACAAAATTTTTTTATTTTCCTTGACAAATAGGTAACTTTAAATTAAGTTATTCCAAAACCGAACTAAATTGAAAAAAACCTCTCAAAATCCAGGAATCGCTCTAAACTTCATAATTTCTCCAGACACTTTAGAAACTTATTTTTCCGAATCCAGTACCCTTTTTCAATAAAAAAAAAGAGCAACAAAATTTTGGAAAAAAAATTGATCCTACAACCGCAGGCGCGGAAAAAGATTAATTAAAAATAAATAAAAAAAAGTACTTGGGCATATTACTCGAAATATTCGAAACCTGGAAATCTTCATTCCCAACAGACTTTGCACAAAGTCCCCTCAAGGCCTTAAAGTTCCACAAAAAAATCTCCCAAAAAAAATCAATTCTACTTTGCAATCACGGTTAAAAATCTCCCTTCCCTTCCGAATTTTAAAGAGACTACAAATCTTCATTAAACAAATTCTCCAAAAAAGGCAAATTCCAAATTTGAATTTCACGTCATAGATTAGCTACGATTCTCGCGTGAAATTCAAATAAGAAATTCCTTACTTTTAAATTACAAACGTTATTTTACGAACTAAAAATATACAAATATATCTGTAGTCTCCACTTGATTACGAAATCAATTTAAAACTTCTGGAAAGTTTGGGAAGCTCCCGGATTCTGTCGGAAAATGGTCATCATAACTTCATTTCCCAGAGGACGATGTGCGCGTCGTTGCTATTCGGATCCTTAAAGCTAATTTTCTGATTCTTATCACTCTGAGCATTCATCTGCCTCCAATTAACGTAACCCCTGCCTCCCATCAAAGTCAAAACAGTTCTTTTTGGTTGATCCTGGATCGCAGCTTTTCCACTCTTCTTCGCGTTCGCCTTGTTCTTCTCATTCGTCGGAGTCGAGGTCGCGTTGACTTCCCTCGGCGACTCTTTGCTTTCATTTCTCGCCTCATAAGGACCATTTCTGCTAGCAGTGCTACTATTTCTCGAGAGTTTTCCCGCCTTCAGACTCAAATTCTCCTCCGAACCGGATGAAGTATAAAGCGAACTTGCGTGCGAATCAACCGACCAATTCGAGAGATCCAAGGACCTCGGTCTCGTGATTTTCATCTGAAGCCGCCGATCCAGGGTGCTGACTTTACTAGGAATCGCTGCGAGTTCTGGGTCACTTCTTCTCAAAGTTTCATAGACTGGATCAATCCCCGAGTTGTTCTCGTTGTCGTAATCCTTAGGGAACATCAACTCGCCGTAAAGTCCATGAACATTCTCATTACCGTTTTCTCCAGAGCTCAAGGAGCTGGAAGTGGAGCTGTACAAAAATCCGCCGGTGCATCCTAAGCCTCGGGGAAGAGTTTTCGAGCCGCGGAATTCATTCTCCCGGCTACGGAGTTTCCGGCGGAGCATGACGGGACGATGTTCTCGGGGAGGAGGTTCCTCCAGAGGCTCATCCTTCGGACAGAGGTCGCCTTTCGTGTTCTGGATGGCAAGAAGGAAAGTGATGGGGCCGAAGTGGGCGTGATAGGAGATGTTTACGCGGCCGGAGATGATGGGAACTCCTTCTAGGCGAGGTAGAGGTATTGTGAGGCTGATTCCGACATTAGTGCCGACCCAGAGTAGACCCTTGCAAGCCATAAGGGCAGTTACAGTGACTGAGGTTTGATTATTGTTCAAGTTGTCGCCGCAGGAATTCGAACTGGCCGATTTCCTCACACGGAGAACGTTCGAGGCGATGTTGATGTCCTGTAATTTACAAGTCATGGTTATTTGTGGCCTTAATTTTCAGAGGGAATATTTTGGTCCTACTTCACGGTGGCCACAAGATTACATTTTTTCATTACCGTGACTTTCAGACAAACTTCCCTGACAGGAAAGTATTAAAAATGCGACCAAATTTGCAATGCTAGTGCTAATGAAATTTTTTTAAAATTTTGTTCTAGCCTAGCTAACCTGGGGGTTTGTTGTCGGAGCCCAGAAAGCGCTAGGCACTGACATAAGACATGAAGGGATGTTTCATCGTCCCTCCCACACTTACAACAAGCGGAACTGAGTACCAGCCCCATTTTGTGCTTATGATAATTCAAATGCCCTATGAGCATCTGTACCATTATCCTTACATCTCTAGGGCCAGTTAAGGATGGTACCGGCAAAATCCTTCCTATGGTGATCGCCCATGATGGCTTTTGCCTGCCTACATCCGTTAATTTGCACCCAGTGATTGTTGTGCTGTCGCACCAACCATTTCTGGATCTCCAGCCTGGTACAGCAGGATGCGAAGCCCAGAAAGGGTTCTGGGCCAATCGGCCTACCTGCTGCTCCTCTTTTAGCTAGTTGATCTGCTTTTTCGTTGCCCTTGATCCCTGTATGACCAGGGACCCATATTAGGGCCACCTTGTTATTTTCTGAAAGTTGGTTGAAAGCCTTTTACACTTCCACACCAGAATAGATGTGATTTCTGGTTTCCCAACCGCTTTGATTGCCGCCTGGTTATCCGAGCAGATGCTTTTTGCATCGGCCCTTCCTGTTTTCGCTTAACAGAATTTCAGTGCATCGAAGAATGGCAAATACTTTCGCTTCAAACAGTAGGATCCCTACTATTCGGGTTTGGTGATCCCACTCCTCCCTTTCTGGGATGGATGTCCGGAAGAGTTTGTCGAAGCTGTATCTTTTTGTTATTTTATCCTGCCGCATTCTTAGAGTTGGCAGATTTTCGATGTCTTTATGGAGCTTTAAGTGTGTCTAGGCCCCTGTGACCATTTACCCAACGCAACTAATTTATTATAATTAATTTGCTCTTATATCTGGAAATTCTTTATAATCCTTCGAAATCCTTGGAAAGTTTATAAAATCTGTTAAATAAACTATAAAATCTACATATGTAATACGAAAAAAATAACATAATTAGCATAAATTTCAATTTCTATTTTCCCTGACAATTACTTGCATTTCCCTGACCCCTAACATGTGGCCACCCTGAATTTTATTATTCATTATTTTAGGACTCTAAATTTGGGTCTATTTTTCAAATTCTTTACCTGTAGATGTTTGAAAGTTTCCGTGTGATACAAGCAAACAGTACTAGAATTCTTCAAGGCCACCCAAAGTCCAACTCCCGAATGCGCCATGAGTTTTACGCTCCCGACGTGTTCATGCTGAACGCTGAAATTTTTTGCGACTTCCCCAGTGAGTGCGTTGAGCACCCAAACTTTTTTCCCACAAGCTGCATAAACCGAAGAATTGATGGGCATCAAACAAGAAGTTGGTTCGTTCCCGAGCTGAACAATGAGAGGATCTCGAAGATTCCAAGTTCCTTCCGGTTCTCTTCTGAACATGAGTAAAGATCCAGTCCCAAGGGCGACAAAGACGTTGTCGTAGTGATACTTAATTTGAATCACAGGGCCGGGAACGGCATAACTGCCAAGTTCCTCGACCTTTTCCGGTTCGGAGGCGTGGTATATGATTATTTTTCTCGAGTCGGTTCCCATCCAGACTAAATCGGAAGCGAGGCTGGAATGCTCCTCGGATATGCCTTTAACGAACTCCATGGCTGCGACTCTCGTCTCGAAAAGATCGAAAGTCGAGACTTGTTTTAAAGATGTTGACGACGCGGTCGTTGACTGGTTGAAAATGGTCACGTGGCTTGAGACTCCGTCCCCAGTGCAAATCCAAAGATAATTTTGGTGTCTGCCTCGTCTTCTGGTTGGTCGAGGGTTTTGGGTTGTGTAGTAACAGCCGCAACGGACCTAGAGAAATAAAAAACGATAAGTTAGAGAATTTACCTTCAAAAATATTGAATCATTAATTACAATATTCAGAGCACTGCTCTTACTTCGGTTTGGTGTTGCGACTGGTAAACAGGCTGCGAGCTGACGAAAAGTGGCATTTTCGTCGAGGGTCTCTGTTCCTGTTCCGGTACTTCCCAAGAAGGCGAATTGTTGGGATCGAGAGCCAACTGAGCGAGTCTCAATTCCGTGACCCAGTCTTTTTTCACCAGAGGATTGTCCGTCTGGAAAGTGTACATCTGTCCCTGTTTTGTCATCAACTGGAGGCAACAACTATCTGCCCAAATCATATCCTCGTCTTTTTGCTGAATCGAGGATTGGATGGACTGTAAAATTTGTTTCGTCGTCTCTAAAGTCATTCCCTAAAGGGCAAAAACAAAAGGAAATTAAGTAAAGTCAATTTTTTTTAATAAAAAGGAAAATAATATTTGTTAAGCGTCATTATTTACCTCGTAGGTTCCTTTGAGTTGAGCAACGAGATCGTTTATCCTCGACATGACTTTATAATCGTGCATAAGATCGTTCATCTCAGCGCAAAGACTGTCGGCACCAAGTTGTGCGCTTTGTCCGCTTTGGCCACTTTCTCCGCTTCTGTCCGATCTTAAGCTGCTTCCTTTATTGAGACCAGCAGTTAACAAGCGACTGAGAGTTGGTGAAGCGCTAGTGTCTTGTATCTGCAATTAAAAATTTTATTTTTAGATCAGAAAAGAAAATCATAAACTAACGATAAGATAATATTATCTGAAAAATTACCTCAACGTCCGAGACCGGATGCGTCCACTTTAAAGTGAGTCTCTCGTTTCCGGAAAAGTCCTCCGTGGCCCTAGACGCCACGGAAACGCAGACTACTAAATCATTTAAAAGAAGAAGTCGTCTTCTCTTCGATTTTGTGATCATGCCATTTTGGTTAAACTCCTGCAAAAAAAATTTAACATTTTAAATCCAATTCCAAGATAATTTTTCCTCATTTTAAGGTATTTTTAAGGTGAAATAAATCCTTACCAACTGAGTAACGTCGTCTTTTCTAATCAAGTACCTCGAGGACGAAGAGAGCGGCCGATGCGAGAGTTTTCCCGACACCTGGCGCAGCATCTCCTTAAACGCCTGAAACTGTTCAGCTTCTCTTTTTCTCTCGTTTAGCATTTCCGCTAAACTTTCGAGTTGCGTTAACGCCAATTGCAGAGACATTCTATCGTGATGTCCATGCGGCGTATGTTTCAATAAGTCCTGAAAGAAATCCACATATTAATATCCGAAGAATTCCAGTAAAAAATCTTTAAAAATGAATCTTCTTACTTGTAAAAATAGAATAAATTGGGGAAACCTCTGCACGGGTTTCACCATCAGTCCAAAGAAAGATAATCTGTCATGGGCGCTTATTTGCTTCACCTAAAAGAAACCAATGAATACAAAATAAAATTTTCGCCGCTAATAATAAAAATTATTACACAATTATTATTTAGATAAGTACCTTGAAAAAATCAGCAAGGGCAGTCTTTCGTTTTGATTCTTGCTTTGCGAGGTCCATCGCCACGGAAAAATTATTGATAAAATCACTGTAGATGTCTAAAACAAGCGCTTTGCTGAAACTCGCGACAAAAACATCTCCGAGCCTCTCTTCCTTGTCCCAAGCTTCGACGCATTCAGCTAAGGCAAGTCTAAATATCGAGTGGCACTGGAGAATCTCGGAGAGTTTATGGAAAAGAGTCGAAATCTTCGATTGGCTTAAGATTGGCGGCGAAGATTCTTCCAGGGGCTTCTTGTAATCCTGAAGGAGAAAGCAAAAGAAAAATTATGTTCCTTGCTTCTGATTGGTTGGTTAATTGGTGGGACCTACAGTTTACGGTGAGTTCTAAACCACCGCTTCTGAAAGACTTGTTATTTCCAAAGTTTCCAAACCCAGATAAAAAAACTTACCAACACAAGCCTCTGCAAAGTGGAGACATAACTATTTTCCGATCGAACAATCGCATCGACAATGTGCCTTCGCTTTAACTGCTGCGTCGTTAAATTCGGCGGCACGGGAGGCAAAGAGGGAGGCACTTGTTTGTGTTTAATAGCTTGAAATTGTCCCATGGTTCCTATTTCTTCCTCCAGCTGTAATTTGAAAACCAGTTGTGATTATTCTGAACAATGTGACCTTGTGGAAGGTGATAAAGAAATATAATATGTTTATACCTCGGAAAGTTGGGGCATCTGAGGTGGTTTTACTGGACTGGTTAAAGAAACAGTATCGGAAGTATCCACATCGTATTGATGAGGCGACCTTCGAATACTGAACCATCTTGAAAGTCTTCCCTGGTTGCACGATTCCACAGATTCAGGACTGCTGATTCTGATGTTTTGGGATCTCCACTTGTCGCAGAGCGTTCGCGCCTTGTGGATTGTGTTCCTCAACTGGCAGTTGCTCCTGAGAAGAAAGATTGTTTATTAGAAAAGAAGATTCCAACTTATACATTTTGGCGCGAAATTGCAATATTTCCTATACTAATAGAAATTTGGTACTTACTTAATACTGACACTACTTTTCTCACTCTCCTCGTCGGAGGAAAGATCATGATCGGAGGCTGAGCACCAAGAATCTTCACTTCTCGCAGATCTCGTCGACGTATTGGAACCGATTGGTTCTATTGGCAGACGTTGGTGTCTATGTTGGCTGACTGTGTCCATTGTAATCGGTCCCACGTCATCCCATGATCTGCACCTTGAACGAGGCTCGTCTGAAACATAAAAATAATAATAATAAATATCAATCTCACACAGACCTATGAATTGTTCTTCTTTTATCGACTGAAGAATCTTTCATACTTAAAAATGCAGTTCAATAATAATAATTATTTAGTAATAATAATGAGAGTGGAATGCACATTTTGAAGCGATTTGTTCCAGATATAAGGCCATAAAGACAAACTACTACAGATAACTAGAAAAGCCCGGTGCAACCGGCTTGAAGAATTCAACAGTCACTATGTATGTAGATCCAGTTTGCGTGGGTAGATGACGACTAGGTTACGAGTATCAACGGCATTCATAAATTCACACACACACAAATGTCCAGAGTCACCCATACGGATCAAGGAGTAAGTAATATGTTCATTGGTATTTCCGGATGTGAAGTATCTGCCCGGTCCATAATTAATCTCTCCCACTTCCGCTTTTGGGAGGAAATGCTCGGACAATGTTCGCATAGTTTGTTTTGCTAGCTTCCACTCATCCTTCTAATCAATTTACTTGTCAATAGTTCCCCATACATGAAAAAAGGAGGCGGATTAATATTCTCCAAATTTCATTTATCTTAAGTTTCATTTAGTTGAAAATCAAGTTATTGAACACCTATTTACCAAAATTTTTATTTATCCGAATTGTCAACTGACATAATCTCTATTTGTCCTAAATGTTGGTTACTATATTTTTTACTATATCGAATTGTTATTTGGCATAATTTTCATTTTCTCTAATAATTAAATTCTGATTGGTTATTTTTGAATTTCGCGCCTTTATTTTTATGAAAGATTGGTAGTATGCCAAATGCAATTTCGGTCACATCAAGATTCGGAAGACTGAGGATTATGACAAATGGCGATTGGAGTGAATGAATATTAAGATGTATGCTTATTCGGGAATATAAAATTCGCAAAAAATGACAGTTTTTTAGTTTTTTCTTTTTATCCTGTCAATTACAGTTTCAGCCATAAAAATATAAAGAATCTCTCCAAGTATTGCGTGAGAAAGAGTTTTTCGAGATTGACTAGATTTGAAAAGTATTTCGAGTCGTTGAACCTGTGAAAAAAAAAAGTGCATCGTTTGTTGGCTACTGATTGCACCTTGGCTGTTAAATTGTTAGCGACAAGAGACAAGAGAGTATTGCAGGAAGCACGATTAAAAGCGTTACAAGGCCGGAGAGTTTCGCGCGGAGGAAAAAGGACAAGAAAAAAAAGGCGTTCGTCCAAGAATTCAAGATACGCATCTCGTCGAGTGGACTCAAGTCGATCTTTTCAGCCTCGAATCTCAAAAAGTTTCGAGGCCAGGGGGAGAAAATCGCAAAGTCGTCTCATCAGTACAAATCATCTTTTTTATTTCCCCTCCCTCTTTTTTTGTAAATACGATTTAAATACAGTTTCCAGTTCGTTTGTTTAGACTTGACTTGCATTAGTCTTGCAGCTGAGACTTCAATGACGTTGGATAAATAATCCATCCTCGAATCAAGGAAGACATTTCTAAGGTCAAAGTCAGTCTTTCATTGTAAATAAGAAAAAAAAAAGGTAAAAAATGATTTTGTTATTGAGGAAAGTAGGAAACAAAGAAGAGTTAACGGAAACTATTTTCAACTTTAACTGTTTTCAGCTGGGAACATAAAACCGAGAAATGTTAAATTATTTTGGAAATATTGTCAAAAAATATGAAGATTGTTGATTTTTACACTTTTGGTGATGGATTTTTTGGAAAATGAACCAAATCGAAGGAATCAAATTTCATATAACCGAAAATTACAAAATTCTTTAAAATCTTAGAAAATTCCAACGACATAATTATTTTCTGCAAAAACATCACAAAGAAAAAAATTAAAAACGTGCATATTTTTACACTTTCTACAATGTTTTTTCAAAAATGGATCAAATTACCCCCACCAAAATTAATTTAATCCAGGATTATGAGGAGCAGGAGGGGGATTATAAAGAGTAGGTGAAGGATTATTATTATGATGAGGAAGGGGTGGAGGATTATGAGGAGTAGGAGGGGAATTATGAAGAGTAGGAGGAGGATTATGAGGAGGAAGGGGCGGAGGGTTGTGAGGAGGATTATGAGGAGCAGGGGGGGGGATCAAGAAAAGTAGGAGGGGGATTATTATTATTAGGAGGATGATTATGAAAAGGAGGGGGAGGAGGATTATGAGGAGCAGGAGGGGATTATGAAGAGTAGGAGGAATATTATGAGGAGGAAGGAGAGGAGGGTTGTAAGGAGGATCATGAGGAGCAGGAGGAGATTATTATTATGAGGAGGATGATTATGGAAAGGAAGGGGGAGGGGGATTATGGGGTTTATGAGGAGGAAGGGGAGGAGGATAATTGTTATTAGGCGGAGGATTATGAGGAGGAAGGGGAGGAGGGTTGTAAGGGGGATCATGAGAAACAGGAGGGGATTATTATTATGAGGAGGATGATTATGAAAAGGAGGGGGAGGGAGATTATGGGGTTTATGAGGAGGAAGGGAGGAGAATTATGAGGAGCAGGAGGGGGATTATGAAGAGTAGAAGGAATATTATGAGGAGGAAGGGGAGGAGGGTTGTAAGGGGGATCATGAGGAGCAGGAGGGGATTATTATTATGAGGAGGATGATTATGAAAAGGAGGGGGAGGGAGATTATGGGGTTTATGAGGAGGAAGGGGACGAGGATAATTGTTATGAGGAGGAGGATTATGAGGAGGAAGGAAGGAGGAGTGTGATAGCATTATGAGGAGGAAGGGGAGGAAAATTATAAGGAGTGGGAGGGGGATTATAAAGAGAAGGAGGATGATTATGAGGGGAAAGGGAGGACGATTATGAAGAGTAGGAGGATGATTATGACGGGAAAGGGAGGAGGATTATGAGGAGCAGGAGGGGGATTATGAAGAGTAAGAGGAGGAATATTATGAGGAATATGAGGAGTAGGAGGGGGATAATGAAGAGTAGGAGGATGATTATGAGGGGAAAGGGGGAGGATTATGAGGAGCAGGAGGGGGATTATGCAGAGTGGGAGGAGAATTATGAGGAGAGGGCCTAAAATTCGTAACGAATTTAAGAATAGTCCTTAAATATTCCACACTCATTACATGTTTCTCACAAATATCAGTTTCTCCTTTAATCTCAACTAACGAACAGAATTTTACGAATGAAACTAGGTTGATAAAGCGATGATGAATTATTAGCACCCGATTGAAGAGCATATTAAGTATAATTCCCGAGAAGGCGATAATATCAGCTTTACTTCGAATCAGCATGTTTTTCAGAGTATATCAAGTGCAACGTTTCCTCTCGTTGCACCGAGTGCCACACACGTTCATACAAATGTTACTTCACTTGAGTACATTATATCCGACACTATTGGTACACACACACGCACACAGAGAGAAACTATATAAATATGACTGTGTGCATGCAGTCAAATATAGTTATATACCAGTGGCAAGAATTAATTACCGTAAATGCGTCATGCGCTTAACTAAAACCGCGTAGTAAAGCTCGATTATGTACGTTTAGTACATCAGTTACAGAATATAGACGTATCTTTTTGCTCCCCCTCTAATTGGTAGGATAATGCGCATTATAAAGGGTATAGAAGAATAAAGAAGCGATTGCCATCCCGCATAGTATCCCGAATGGCTCATATAATGGCTCACACGCTCAAACTCGAATCCCAGCGTCGTAACACTTTGATCTCGTTGAGGTCGTTGCCAAAGAGAGTACCAACTCCCCTCGGAGATTATCACACTCCCTCACTGCAATCTCTCTGCTCATCGTTGCAATTCTTTCCCACACGTAGCATCTACTTTTGCATTAAATATGTTTTCAATCATCCATTAATGTTAAATCGACAATTTCAGAATCATGCATTCAATTTTCAATTTCAGCTTTGCAATCGAATTTTCTGTTTTTTAATCCGCAGAAAACTCATGGAAAATATCAGCAAAGTGAGGGAAAAAAGCGGAAAGTCCCAGCTTCCGAACTAAGAAGAGAAATCCAAAAAATATTGAACCATTTCGGAAATATGGATAAAAAACAAGAATGTTTTTGCACATTTTGTGCAATGTGCATGTTTTTGCTGTTTCGGCGATGGTTTTTGCGAAAAATGGACCAAACATGAGGCGAAGGTCATTTAACCCAGAATTGCATAATCTTTGCGAATAGTAAAGAAAACAGAACCAATTGCCATTCAATAAAAAGAGTTTGATCAAAAACGATCTTTATTGGAAGACGAAATTTTCCTGATTCGAGAAAACCGGCCTTTGCACATCGAGTTGGAAACAAAGAAAAATCTAAATGACGATTGAACTCGTTAAACAATAGAAAATTCCAGGGTCGAAGGAATTTTGCCATACAGAGTGAAAAGAGTAATAAATGCAACCGGTTTCTTTATTGCCTGAACTTCCTTTATCTCAAGCTCGCAAAATTACCTTTTCTGGTGAAAAAGTCGATACAAAGTGTCGATGAGAGACAAAACAGAAACTATCGGTGCGAAATTTCGCTCCTGGTGACCTTAAAGTGAATCACAGAAGAGAAACACAAGTGGCACGCACGTATCACAAAAGTTTGTCCTTAGATTGAAAATCATAGGTCATTTCACGATTTTCACGCACTTTTTTTTATGGAAACAAGACTATCGTGTCACTGATAACAAGATTAGACTGAAATTTACATTTTTTTTTGAAATTCCTACTGTTTCATGACTGTTTTCGCGTTTTGTGCTTTGTCTGCTTTTTTTGAATGAAAAAAATACAATCATTGAAAGCGAAGGCGACAAAGCGACCTGCTGGGCAGGCAACACAACCAATACTATTCTCCCAAGTCGCTTCATGGTCTCTCGACTCTTTCTCGTTGCACCAACTGCCCACACGACAGACAACACATAACACACGAGGAGAGCAAAACGCACGCCTACTACGATTCTTTTTACGAGTGTAGATTTTATACATATGCATACGCACGCACCAAGCTGACAAACACTCATGGAATAAAAGTTATGTCATCCTATTAAACAGACTCGGATGTTAAACGTTAGCATTTGAATTTCAAAAGACTATTTTGACTCTGTACTGACATGAACTAACGTTATTTTCAAAGTATATGAACTGGAGAGTGAAATCAAGAGGGTGACCACAAGATTCAATTTTTCAAATTCCCTAGTTTCAGACAAATTTTCCTAACAGAAAAATATTAAAGATGCGTATAACTTTTCGATAATAATACTACTGAAGTTTTTCAAAAAGGCCATAGCTGAGTAAGCATGGAAGACTATTTACCCCAAGTATCAACTTCGAAAAAAATTTTTTACAAAAGTTATAACGTTTTTTTGAAAAATCAAAAAATTCTATTTTCTCGAAAATGGCTGAATCGATTATCATGGTTCAAATATATATTATATGAGATATCACAGTGGTTCTAAAAAAAAATCGAGAGCTAACTCTAACAATTAGAAAAGACAAAAAAAAATTTTTGCAATTTTCGAAAATTTTTTTCTCATTGAACAAATTTTTGTACCGCCTCAGTTTCAATTTTCCTAGTTTCAGACAAATTTCCCTGACAGAAAAGTATTAAAAG